>JASAMX010026864.1:65000-122934 GCA_030248175.1 Microlaimidae sp. YZB2_3
GGTTTTTCCCGCTAATCTCGGATTAGTGGTGATTTAATCTGAGATAAAGTCTATTAACTCCTTTAACCTAGATTATTTAATCAATACTTTTAGTATGTTTACTGTGTGTCGACAATCGCTAATCTCAGATTAATTTTAAGTCGGATTAAACCTTCAGCATACCACCCCAGATTAATTTTAAGTCGGATTAAACCTTCAGCATGGGCTGAGCTGGCCTTCAACCCCTGGGCTTGTATCTGACGCGCGTTTAAAAGTTATCCCGTAATAACTTTTTTAGGTGCTTAAGGTCTCTCTGGACAGTTTTCTTAAGTATGGAAAATCGCGATTTTTGGCATACGAGATCTCTTGAAATACAGTAATATTTCACTAAAAAATTTATATGAGTGTTAAAAAGGCAGAAATATCACGATTATAAAGTGAACATTCATTATATTATTGTAAGTAATTGAAATAATTGATATTAAAAATCAAATTGCAATGAAATTTTTTTAAAACCCTTAAAAATATTTACTGCACACTATTTATTTAAAAAATACTTCCAATAGAGAGACACGGTTACCCTCTTTTACGTACGTAAAAATTAAACTGAATATTGTTGTATTTATGGTTTAATAAAAAAAAATGAAAAATGGGGGTTAATTTTTTCAAAATATCGTTAAAACTTCGATTTAATTTAATTTGGTAAAATTTAAAGCTCCAGATAGTATATTTCTATTGGAATTTATAATTTTTGGAAGGCCATAATATCTTTTGTATTTGTTAACGCATAAATAATTCTGTCGTGCGTCGTGCGTTTTATCGATTTATTTCAGAGGGTGTGTTTATAAATCGCTTTTAGAGCTCATCATCCCATGGTAGCAGTGGCGTAGTCGGTTCGCGCTTCGTCGCCTTTTTGAAAGGTCCCGAGATCGATTCCCACATAAAACAGATTTGGGCACAATTTTTTTTATTTTGATTTTAATATTGTTTTTTTTTTATTTTTTTTAAATTTTAAAAATTTATTTCACATAAAATTAAAAAATATCATTATTGTACACAGGATTTGTTGTCTGCTTTTCGCCACTTAGTCAAATTTTCGTCATTTGAGTATAATAATTCAAAAATAAATTGTGTGTAAATAAAAATGGGTAATTTTTGCTCTTTATTGCAATTGGTTTACTATTGAACGCTCTGCAATAAAAACTGTCCGGAGAGACCTTAAGACTGCAAGAGAAATATCAGTTTTTTTCACGTTTAAACCGGAATAAATTTTTTCCATTGTTTGAAGGATAAAGGTCTATTCATACTTATGACAAAACGTCCTTTGGACTAAACCAAAACGTCCTTTGGACAAGCCAAAACGTCCTTTGGACTTTGTCCTTTGGACGAAGTATGAACGCTACTCAGAATTTGTCCTTTGGACTTTGTCCAAAGGACAAAATCCAAAGGGAAAAGTCCAAAGGACAAGAAGTATGAATACGTTGTCCTTTGGACTTTTCCCTTTGGACTTTGTCCTTTGGACAAAGTCCTTTGGTTTTTTCCCTTTGGACTTTGTCCTTTGGACAAAGTCCAAAGGACTTTTGTCCTTTGGACTTTGTCCAAAGGACGTTTTGTCATAAGTATGAATAGACCTTAAGAGTTTATTTAAATATTTTCTCCTGTGGGATTAATTTAACAAAAAAATACGCGCATTGACGGGGATTTTTTATTTTGCGCGAGGTGGTTTTGCGGCGCGAGAAAAAAAAAAGAAAAAAAATTTATTCATTCATTTTCGCTCCCATATGCGGCAGCGTGATACATATTAAACTTTAAAATAATAATTATTTTTTTATTTTCATTGGAATGGATTTATCGGGGTACATAGCGGAATACAATATTTATCAGGGTACATAGCGTCAGAATGCGACTTCAACGCAGGGCATGTAATTTACCTGGTTTTTCTATGTTTTTGGGAAATATTGATTTCCTAAATGTATTCAATGTTCTCGGAATAGTTTTCTCTTTAGGACAGTCTTTGAACACATCAGAAACTAATGCCCGCTGATTACAAGCATACTGCTAAAACATATATTAAATTTTAACATCTATTACAAAAAATTTTATTAAAAACCATTTCAACATACTGTTTTTAATTTAAAATATAAGTACTATTGTTTAAAATACTGTTGTATGTTGCCAACTAAACAACAACAACAGGACCATAAAAAAGATATTTTAGCTTAAATTTTAACCAATAACGGTCGACTTATTGCTGGTAAATGTATTTCTTTTCAAGTGAGATTTATTTATCATTCGCTGTTTAGATTACATTATATCAAACAACTTCCATTATTTTTGTTGTGTTAATTTTCCGGTGTCATATGATATTTTGACTCCCGGTGTAGAATGTAGAATGACTCCCCGGTCAAAAATCAGGGGGGTCAAAATATCATGCGAGATGTCGTATGATATGTTGACTCCCAGTGTAGAATGACTCCCATCGGGATAAAATGATTCCCCTTATTAACATTGGGGAGTCATTTTATACCGGGATATATTGACTCCCCCAAAAATTTCCATACATTATTACTTAAAACTATGCACTTCCGCTCACTATATTTAACGTGTGTAAGTTCATTGTTAGTAAAATGTGACTTAGGTGTCAGTTTTTCTGAATATTTTTTGCATTTTCTGCATTTTTTGCATGCAACCTAAGCCTAAGCCTAAGCCTAAGCCAAAGTTTTGTGGTCTGATCGGCAAAACCATTGCATTTACATTTATATTGAAAACAGGCATGTGTCATAGTATACACAATTAAGAATAAGTGACATCTAACCAGCGCAAAATGTATGATAAAAATTAAAATTAATTTTTAAAAGTTTTTACAATACAAGAAACAGGGGAGTCATTTTATCCCGCAGGGAGTCATTCTACACCAGCGTACAACCGGTGTAGAATGACCGGAAGTCATTCTACACCGGTGTATTTTGACCCCGGGAGTCAAAAATTAGGGGTGTCAAAATATCCCTCGACACCGGCACCAAAAAGCACCGCAAATCCGCAGAAGGGATTCCGCGCCAGTGCTGCTCAGTGTTAAACTCCGCGTCCATCGCCGTCTGGACGCGGCGTCTAACACACTGCAACACTGACGCGAAATACCTTCTGCGGATTTGTAGTGGACAGAATCCCAAAGGGTTAACATTTTTTACCTGACATTTCCCTTTTATACAAAATTGATTTTTGCCACAAGGAGTGCCATCTGGAAAATCTTGTACTGAACGAATGAAATTGTTGCGATTCATATGACACCAAACCTTACACGGGGCTTCGTCGTCTAAAAATGTTTTTTAATGTTTAAAATTTCACATATTACGCAAATAATAATTAATTATTAAAAACATGACCAAACATGCCCCAGCTAAAAAATGGAGATTATGCAACCAGTATAAGTGTGAAAGTTGCCATGCCTATTAAATTGGTTTAAAAAAATTGTTTCAAAGGAACATTTTGTTTGCCAGTTTTAAAATGAAACAAAGCAAGTTAATATTTTATATTTTTGATTTAAAAAAACTAATGAAAAATCTAATTCTTAAACGTCACATCGCTTCATTTTTTCCTAATTTTCATGAAAATATTTTTATCATAATTTTAATTTGTATATGCTAATTAATTGCTATTACATAAAGGTGCAAAAAATCCACAAACGTATGAAATAAATCTCTGGTAATTATTAGAATTATGTGAAAAATTCATATTATTTTGCTGATGTTTAAAATATAAACAAAAAAATAAATGCCTAAAAAAACTTAAAACCTAAAAATAAAATAACTAAATAAGCGTTACACTGAAATCCGCGCCCTGAAAGAAGCAAATCAGGAGTCTCTTTACTATTTCTAAGCTGATCACACACATTACTGGCGAATTGATCGGGCAGATCTCCTTCGCACAGCTAAAAATCAATTAATCACTTAATCACATTAACGACATTTATATTTACATAAATAAGGCAAACTTATATATCAATTTTATTTTTATCTGATATTTTAGATATGGCATAAAAAACAAAAATTCTAAATTTCGTTTAAAGATTGGGTCTTCAGTCATTAATTTAAAAAATTTAAATAGTTGTTAAGAAACCAAGACGAAGAAACTTGAAACAATACAAACTGATTCTTGACGGCTTGAAAAATAAAAAAAATTGATTATATTTATGAATGAAAATAAAACCAATAAAATATATTACTCTTGTGCTGCAAACGATTCCACGGATTTGAGATCCTTGACAACCTCTTCCACCATTATTTGGTCTAAAGATTAGACAACAAAATTTTGTTAACAAAACAAATTAAAACACAGCAATACAAAGCTGTGCTTTGTAGCTATTATTTCTTATCATAAGAAATTTGTTTAATTGTGAAACGCTAAAAAGTCTGTAAAATAGAAAATATGAGAAAACTTGAATCTGTCGCAAAATGATGGAAAATCGAAGCCCCAAAACTACGATGTTTAAAATATTAAGACATGGGAAGTTTTGGCACATGTTATGATTTTAAATGAGCCCCTGATTTTATTTCGCCAAACAACTGCGCACCCACGCGTTTATTAATTTGTTTTTTTATTATTTTCTGTTTTTTTAGCGATACTGGAAAAAAGTTGACAAAATTTTTTTTGTTTGCGATCTTATAACTTTTAAACGCGCCACGATCAATATGCAAATATCTCGCGTTAGGATCCTTGTACTTTTGGCTACCTTCTTAAAAAAAAATTCTTTTTTAAATTTTGGGGGGTTAGTCCCAAATTTGCCGAAATTTACGGTTGATTTTTTTCGGCCAAATTTATAACTTTTTACCATATGGGGCTTTACGTCTGAAAATTTTTTGCAGATTGCCCATACTTTTCTGAGCTCAAAAATATATTATTTGTTAGGGGTAACCTACCTGGGTCGGGTACCCCGAGAGGTTAAAGGGGGGTCAATTTCACGATTTTTGCTAAAAATCTTTGTATGGGGGACACATTATGCATATTTTGGCATCATGCTCAAAAACTGTTAGAGCCACAGACCTGAGACCGGGGGGATTTATGCGAAAATTTAAGTCAGACATTTTGGTGATAGTCTCAAAAACCTTGATGCCCTAAGGCACTGCAATGGCTGACACTTAAAAAAATTTTGACACAGCCCCTCTACATAGGCGAGTAATATATCATTTTAAAGCTCTCGGCGTTTTTTTCATTTTAAGTGACATGTTTATACTCATATGAAAGCTATCGACGCACTGATTTAAAAAATATATGTTTTTTTTAGTTTTCTTCAGTGGTTACCCATTTTGGCCCCCATTAATGTACCCCCTAAAATTCTTAAGAGGTGATTTTATTATAATACCCTCATGTTTATACTCATATCAAAGCTCTCGACACGCTGATGTCAAAAAAATTATTTTCAACTCGATTTACCCAATGGTTACCATTTTTACAACCAAAATGTACCCCAAAAATTTTTAAGAGGTCATTTTTATATATTTATTGTAATACCGTCTTGTTTGTACTCATATAAAAGCTTTAGACACGCTGATCCCAAAAATATATATTTCAACTCGATTCACCCAATGGTTACCATTTTTACAACCCATAATGTACCCCCAAAAATTTTTAGGGGGTCTTTTTTATATATTTATTATAATACCCTCATGTTTATACTCATATCAAAGCTTTAGACACGCTGATCCCAAAAATATAAATTTCAACTCGATTCACCCAATGGTTACCATTTTTACAACCCATAATGTACCCACAAAAATTTTAGGGGGTCTTTTTTATATATTTATTGTAATACCGTCTTGTTTGTACTCATATAAAAACTTTAGACACGCTAATCCCAAAAATATATATTTCAACTCGATTCACCCAATGGTTACCATTTTTACAACCCATAATGTACCCCCAAAAATTTTTAGGGGGTCTTTTTTATATATTTATTATAATACCCTCATGTTTATACTCATATCAAAGCTTTAGACACGCTGATCCCAAAAATATAAATTTCAACTCGATTCACCCAATGGTTACCATTTTTACAACCCATAATGTACCCCCAAAAATTTTAGGGGGTCTTTTTTATATATTTATTGTAATACCGTCTTGTTTGTACTCATATAAAAACTCTTAAAACTTAAAATTTCAAATCTTTATCTCTCAGCGGAAGAAACTTAATTTCAATCCTTTTAATTCCCTTTTGCATCAAACATACAAACATTATTTTTAAGTTTAAAACCCAACAAGAGGTATTACAATAAATATATAAAAAAGACCCCCTAAAATTTTTTGGGGGTACATTATGGGTTGTAAAAATGGTAACCATTGGGTGAATCGAGTTGAAATATATATTTTTGGGATTAGCGTGTCTAAAGTTTTTATATGAGTACAAACAAGACGGTATTACAATAAATATATAAAAAAGACCCCCTAAAATTTTTGGGGGTACATTATGGGTTGTAAAAATGGTAACCATTGGGTGAATCGAGTTGAAATTTATATTTTTGGGATAAGCGTGTCTAAAGCTTTGATATGAGTATAAACATGAGGGTATTATAATAAATATATAAAAAAGACCCCCTAAAAATTTTTGGGGGTACATTATGGGTTGTAAAAATGGTAACCATTGGGTGAATCGAGTTGAAATATATATTTTTGGGATCAGCGTGTCTAAAGTTTTTATATGAGTACAAACAAGACGGTATTACAATAAATATATAAAAAAGACCCCCTAAAATTTTTGTGGGTACATTATGGGTTGTAAAAATGGTAACCATTGGGTGAATCGAGTTGAAATTTATATTTTTAAGATCAGCGTGTCTAAAGCTTTGATATGAGTATAAACATGAGGGTATTATAATAAACTTGTAAAAAAGACCCCCTAAAAATTTTTGGGGGTACATTATGGGTTGTAAAAATGGTAACCATTGGGTGAATCGAGTTGAAATATATATTTTTGGGATCAGCGTGTCTAAAGCTTTTATATGAGTACAAACAAGACGGTATTACAATAAATATATAAAAATGACCTCTTAAAAATTTTTGGGGGTACATTTTGGTTGTAAAAATGGTAACCATTGGGTAAATCGAGTTGAAAATAATTTTTTTGACATCAGCGTGTCGAGAGCTTTGATATGAGTATAAACATGAGGGTATTATAATAAAATCACCTCTTAAGAATTTTAGGGGGTACATTGATGGGTGCAAAAATGGGTAACCACTGAAGAAAATTAAAAAAACCATATATTTTTGAAATCAGTGCGTCGAGAGCTTTCATATGAGTATAAACATGTCACTTAAAATGAAAAAAAATGACAAAATTACCATTTTTCAAAATTGGGGGTATTTGGGGGTATGTAACCGGGTAACCATAAAAAATTTTAGTCTAAAATTAATATTTTTGAAATCAGCACGCATAGAGCTTTCAAACGAATATAAACACGGCTTATAAATAATAAAAACAAAAAAAATCACCCCTTACTAATTTTGGGGGTACAAAGGGGTCTGTATTTTGGTTACCCGACCATTTAGAGCAAATTTTTTTATATTTTTGAAATCAGCACGCCGAGAGCTTTAAAATGATATATTACTCGCCTATGTAGAGGGGCTGTGTCAAAAGTTTTTTTAGGGGTCAGCCATTGCAGTGCCTTAGGGCATCAAGATTTTTTTGAGACTATCACCAAAATGTCGGACTTAAATTTCCGCATAAATCCCCCCGGTCTCAGGCCTGTGGCTCTAACAGTTTTTGAGCATGATGCCAAAATATGCATAATGTGTCCCCCCATACAAAGATTTTTAGCAAAAATCGTGAAATTGACCCCCTTTAACCTCTCGGGGTACCCGACCCAGGTAGGTTACCCCTAACAAATTATATATTTTTGAGCTCAGAAAAGTATGGGCAATCTGCAAAAAAATTTTCAGACGTAAAGCCCCATATGGTAAAAAGTTAGAAATTTGGCCGAAAAAAATCGACCGTAAATTTCGGCAATTTTGGGGCTAACCCCCCAAAATTTTTGAAAAAATTTTTTTTTCAGGAGGTAGCCAAAAGTACAAGGACCTTAACGCGAGATATTTGCATATTGATCGCGGCGCGTTCAAAAGTTATAAGACCGCAAACAAAAAATTTTTTGTCAACTTTTTTCCAGTATCGCTAAAAAACCAGCACTTTTTTTTACTGGTTACTGACGCAACCTGTATTTTCCTACTAGAATTCCAGTAAAAAACCGTTTTGGTTGATGGTGTACGATATATTTACTGTTAGAGCATGCAATTCGAAAAGTCAAAACCAGTAAGATGTTTTAGAAAGTATACTGTTTTTTTGTAATTTTAAGATTTTCCACCAAAACTTGACTTCAATTATTTGCGCAATATTTGTGATAAGAAAATAAAACATTTAACCGGTATAGTTAGTTATGATTAAAACATTTTTATTATGAAAAATATATTTTACGCTGGGCTTTCGCAAAGCCGAATGGAGCGTCGAACTCTGAGTTGACCTGAAATGTCGCATTTGGAACATTCACCAGCACATGTTCCAGTGGGAGTGTCATTCCATTCTGTCCAACCACCGTGAACTCTAGGTGGAGAGGCACCTTTGAAAGATTGACAGGTACCCTCGATACACCACTAAAAATTTGAATTGAAGAATTTCAAAGTGATGTTTAATTATTAAACGGTTCTCTTAATGTCTTTACAATTTATTCTTTAAATTTGGATAAATATTTCACTGTATACTGGGCATGCATACAGCTTTACAATTTTTAGACTAACATCAGCTTTATAATATTTCATGTATTTACTTATATTGAAATCAATATTGCAATGTAATTTATATTAAGCTTTTATGTATAGATTGGATTTTATAGAAATTTAGTTTGTATTTATTTTTCTGTCAAATGAGATTTCCTATGTATTAATCTAATGTATGCTGTCGTAAGTGTTTTACCCTATTTAATGAGCAGTTGGTTGGGCAATGACTACATTAATGTTAACTTATTGAACTTAAATTAAAAATTTCACATTGATTTTTTCCATCGTTTTTTTGTTTCTTTTTTTTTCAGAGAGCTACTTTATTAATTTTTTTAAATAAAAAAACCTTATTCTGTCCGCAGTATGATCCTTCAAGGGCAGGATGCGTTGTTCGGATGACCCCTTCTCCTGCTCCACACCATACCATTTCGCATACACTCTAAAAATGTGACTATTATATTTTTTTTTCAATTTGCCAATTTAAAGTAAAAAAACATGGTTAAAATTTAATGGGGATATAGTTGTTTGTTTACCAATAATTGTTAAAGTTTACCGAAATATCCTGGCCATCTCTCAACTCCTGACTCCAACAATCCCCGTGAAAAATTCTGCACTGCTGGTCAACAGTGTATCTAAACAGCAGAAACAAATTCAAATTTTTGCAAAGTCATCTACTACATATTTTGCAAGAAGTTTTTCGTAGAAAAAAACTCAAAAAAAAAACAAAGAAATAAATGCCAATACCAAAACATTTAAATAACAAAGATACAATAAATACAAAGCACTAATTTTACTACACAAACTTTGTTACCTTTGCCCTGGCAATAACCCTCCTGGCGAATGGTCCAGAAGAATCTTGTTGGAAAATCCGTCTTGCAGACAATTTTTTGGCAAAAATCCAGTTCTAAAACCAAAAATCAATTATTTCAGTGTTATTTCTTGTTATTTTGGTGGAAGGTTATTTTATTGTCTTTTTTATTTGTCCAAACTATATTTTAAGTTCGCAAAAACTTAGTTTCATGCATAAAGAATTCTTTAAGTAATTTCAATTTAACACATTATTTTTTACAAAAAATAGTAAAAAATACACAGTAATTTGGGGAATTTAGACTTTAGAAGCGAGATCAATTTAATCCGCAAATAAAAATTTAGGAAATTTAATTGAGAATCCGGAATCGCCTGTTTGAAATCTTCCTTTTTGATTTTTATTAGTATTAAGCTCCAAGTTTTGATTTTTGTGAATCCAAGTTACAATGATTTTTTACAACTTTAAGTACCCTCTCTACAATTCCAGGCACTATTAACAAAATATATTTATCATTCTGACAAAAAATATTTTGTAATTTTTATCATGCAAATTTAATGCGTAAAATTGAAGTTTAGATTTACCATTTTTAAATTTTGTAATTGTGTGTCCAAATTTAAAATGGCAAAATTAAGAAAATATATGTAAACAAAAACATCTTACCCAAACTTGCTGACGAACTTAGTGAATTCTCTAACACTGCAATCTGACCATTGAGTCTTTCCAGTCCCAACTGAAGGTGACATAATACAACATCTTGAGTCGCATTCATTGTCCCCATCATGATACATTCCCAAACTAAAACAAACGCGTTTCGTAGTAGCAAATTTTTCGTGGAATGTTCTGTGTATCGGGTGGTTTTTCGGAAAATATATAACTTCGACAGAAAACCCCGACGAAATCCCGAATTTTTTAAATCCCTTTTTATCTACATTGAGAATATAACTAGTTAGTGGAACTTTATATTTGAAATAAAAGCGAAGATCGTGTGGAATCAAATAAAGTAAAATGTTTACTGATCAAAACATAGCTTTTAGTCTGTATGTTATAATGTACTGTGTTTGAATTATTTATTTTGTTGTTATGGCTATTATTTATGATTGTTGGGTCCTTTATGTTTTAAAATTTTCATTTTGTTTTAAAAGACAATCACAGCCCTCGTTGTATTCTCCCTCACTATGATTTCAAGCTCAGTCTCCACTTAAGTATTGATTATTAGGAACTTGAAGCAGGGAAACTGGATTCTGGTGATTTCAGCGTTTTTATAAACACTTCTGCCTGCCTAAGCAGGCCTACATCTGTGCTCCTAAACAAAGCTAAAAGCGTAATAAAGGTGTAAACTTCAACCCCAAGATATATCTAAAATTGTTTGGCTCCAAGAAATTCGTACTACAGTATTTGGTTAAACAATTTTTTGATGGAAAAAGTTGGGGGTGCGTTTCATAAAAACGAATTTCTACCTGTGACCCATTTCATGGGTGATAACAAAGACAGCACCGAAATCTAGACCTTCGTTTATGGTACAACTCCTGATTCCTGCGCACATCCCTTTCACTGGGGCGTAGCCTGCCACCGACTTTAAATGCCCACGGTACAAATCAAATCTAATTTATATAAAAAATATTATAAAGTTTAAAAAAGTTTATAGAATACTGTTCGGTCATAATATTTTTTTAGCCGATAAACAGCATGTTTAATTTGGGAAAAATGCGTTAAACTCGGTTCATACTGCGTCCAAAGTGTCTAAAAAACAAAAACCAAAAGTTCAATTTCGAATTATTTTAAAATATTTTTTTTAAATCGCCCCATATTTTTAGTATTTTAAGCTTAATACGAAATGTAAAAGCTTTTTAAAATTAAGAAAGGGTTCTTAGTTGGCCCAATACTAAGTTTTTAGATCTTATTTTTGGACACTGAAAGAAGTATGAACCGGGCTCAAGACACACAGGCTTAAGATCTTCTTTGTTTTATTTAATATGTTATTTTCATTAAGACTCCGGGGCAAATCAATTTTTCACGTAACAAAAACAGGAATGCATTTGCATTCTTGACAAAATAAAACAAACGGATTTATCTGTATCTAACATTTTAGATATTATATTATTAACTTGATTTGGCTTGTATTTAATTTAACGGAAAAACACGCGTCTTAAACGCAAGTGAGAATGGCGTCACCGCTGCTCAATATGAACTTTACGTCTTCAGTGAGAGCTTTTAAATCACAGTTGGCGCCATTCTTAACCATTCAGGTATGAAACACGTTTTATACCATATTAAAGACACAGTAAAAATCAGAAAGAGTTAAGAGTTAACGATTTAATTACAAAAACAAAAATACCCTGAAAATAGCAAAGCGTGATCCCAATGTTTCGGGTCTGAATCAGAAGAGGGATTGATGGCGTTTTGATGTTGGCAGAAACCTTCTAAAAGCAAATTTACTTCTCCGTCCCTGTGATTTTGTCTGGACATAACTTCCTACAAAAAACAATTGTGAGTATTAAATGTAAAGAAACGGGTTTATTAAAAACATGGCTAAAACCATAAAAGTGCATTTATTCAAGTGTAAAAAATGGTTGCTAACCCATAGTTTTTGTATTAAAAAACTCGATAATTAAGTTTCGAAGTGATCGCAGTTTCTCTATTTTAAATTTTATATAGTAAAGAAATGTTAATGGTCTAATATGGTTGATGTGATATAACATGTCCCAGACAACATGTTCAAATAATACGTTCGTATGATTTTTGCTGAAAAACTGGAATTTTTTTTCGTGATAACTTATACTTTTAAATGATTTCTTACAATAAAACATTAGATATTAATTAAGTATTTTGGGTAAACGTTTATTTAAAGTATTTTTATTTTATTTTATTAAAATAGAAATCATAAAACTCTTAACGTAGAATGATTGCTATTAACAAACAAAATGTGCCTTGTTTTATTAGATATTTTTATTGTTTTTTTTTTATAAAAACAATATCATGTGCTACAACAAATTTTTCGAACTTAGAATGCTTATTTTTTTAATAAAATTGTAATCGCACAAATAAATAAATTAGTTAGTATAAAATTTTGTTTATAAAGCAAAAGTAATTTTTTACCGGAGTCTGTCGCATTACTTCGTACCGCACAATTTTCAAGTGAATTTTTGGATCTATGGATTCATGACTGAACAGCAAATGAATCTAGAACACTTGAAAATAAAAATTGTAAAAAGAATAATTATATAGATTTATATAACTAATGCACTATAAATATTATAACTATTTAACTGTCATTAATATGTTACATCCAGTGATCAATATTAACATCGATACATAAAATGGTAGTCACCATTAAATCTCAAATGCGCTTGAGCATTGCCAATAGGGAAAAAGGAAAACCAATCCTATGTGGTGTAGTTTGTTAATGTGTCAAATATCGCCACTTAATTTGGCAGGGTGACGCAGTCAAAGTTTAAAAACAAAATTTTTAAACTTATTCCGATTTCCAACGTTGTTGATTTATATTGGTTTATGTAAGTCACGTCACGCCCAATTGCAACGTTCTGATTTAGTCACTACATGGCCCTTCTTATTGTTTTCATAAACAAATAGACCACGAGCCTGCCAGCCAAGTTTAGTCCGGCTGCAGAACTATTAAAATGTGTTTTTTTCTAGATCTCATTTTGCATCGAATTAAAAAAACATCAATGAGAAGTTTTTTATGTTGTTAAAGGTGTGGTATACTAGATCTTGGTGCTTTTTTTCGCTTGCTTTTTGGCATCAATCGATGCGTCAGGTGTCACTGAGTAAAAAATTGTATTGCAAAAAAAATAATTTTTAACGGTTGTCGAGATATTAGCAAGAATATCGCTTGGTCATTTCAGACAATTTTTCGTTTTTTTACCAAACACCACCCACGGTATGTTTTATTTCTTTTAAGTTGAACTTTGCAAACGCATTTTTTCTCGTAAAAAATCAGATGTATTTAAGATATTTTATATGCAAATTTTTGTATGAATATATGCAAGATTTTTAATTATACTAATTTCTGTGTCTTTTTAATTACTATATTGCAGTTATAATGTTTTATTTTAAATAAACGATTTGATGTATTTTGAGTTCAGTTCAATCTTGGCAGGTTTGTTTTTTAATCGCTCATCCGGCGTACATATTTACTGTTGTTTGAGGGGGAAAATCGATGGAATAATCAAGCGATATTCTTGCTAATATCTTGCAACCGCTGAAAACTATTTTTTTGTATTACAATTTTTTACTCAGTGAAACCTGAAGCATCGATTGATACCAAAAACCAAGCGAAAAATACACCATGATTGAGTATACCGCACCTTTAAAACAATTTTTACAACGTATATTAAATATTTGTTTTTTTTTTTAATTAAGCCGTCGAAGGTTTTAAGTTTTTTTAATTAAGAAATATTGCCACAATTAAATTTGTTTGGATTATTTTTATTAAATATAAAAGTATGTTATATTGAAGAATTTATCCAAAAACAATATATAATAGTGGTTTCACTTAATTTATACTATACATTTTTCCATTTGCTCTTAAACTAATATTTCATAAAAAATTTTAGTCTGCATAAAATGTTCAATTGTTTTAAATTTACCCGACATTCACTAGATTCTATAATATTTTTTTAGGTTTTTTTTAAGATTTTTAAGTTTATTTTGACTTAGTTGGCAAATATCTAAACTGCTTTTATCAGTTGGAAATCAAAGTACATTTGCAATTGTTTAGATCTTTACGCTCCTTTAGTTGTTTGCAGTTTTAAGAAGATTTTAACTTCATAAAAACTATATCGTTGTAATTTTACTCGTAACCTTTATTTAAACTTTATTTCTATTTTCTAAGTGCAATCCTTAATTTACCACGCATTTGGAAGTAATTAAGTACGTCAGACACCCACAATCTTAACTAATAAAATCTTAAAATGTTACTATCAATAATAACTTCGCAACTACAAAAGGTTCACATTCATTCATTGCATATATTGTTATATTTGGGGTTATTTTGTTTCTGTAGCTGAAATCTTGGTTTGACATAAAAAATCAAAAAAAGGTCTAATTATTAAAAGTAAAAAAGGTCTAAACGTAACAAACTGACAGGAGAGACTAATTTTTTTTACAAAATTTAAAAAAATCGCTTTAAACAACTCATCGACTATAAGTTATCTAAAAAATCTTAATGACATACATGTTTAATATTACATAGTGTTTATTAGTCGTTTCCTCATTGAAAACTCTCATAAAATATTGTTTTTTGTAAAAAAATAAATAGGTAACATAAATTGTTTTAATGTTTACCTTCCATTCCTATAATTATGCCATTAGTTTTAATGACATTTTTTGTGCAAAATAAATATTCATGATTCATAACATCTTAAAGGTGCGGTGCGGAGTCAAACTTTTTGTCTTCGATTTTGATAATTTTTTGTGAAAACCTTACCCCTGCCCCCAATAGCCCACAAAAATTTTTTCAACAAAATATCTCCAGTGGTTCAGGAGTAATGACCCCCCAAAAATGGCGTTTTTCGACAATTCTGTACGTGAAAGATTGCTCAATGGGTATAACGATTTTCGTTACAAATTATGCACTCAAAGAAAGCGGCTACTTTCTACTTTAATTTGATACCTTGATCGTTAAGATTGGTGCAGTATTTGTCGAGATATTGCGTTTCTCGTACAAAAAACACTCGATTTTTTCGCTAAAAACACGAAGTGAAGGAAAGAAAGGTTGGGCAAACTTCACAAAATCACTGCCGTCGTTTGGTGTTTTTAACGAAAAAATCGCGGGTTTTTTGTACGGGAAACGCAATATTTCGACAAATACTGCACCAATCTTAACGATCAAGGTATCAAATTAGAGTAGAAAATAGCCGCTTTTTTTGAGTGCATAATTTGTAACGTAAATCGTAATACCCATTGAGCAATTTGTCACGTACAGAATTGTCGAAAAATGCCATTTTTGGGGGTTCATAACTCCTGAACCACTGCAGATATTTTGTTGAAAAAATTTTTGTGGGCTATTGGGGCAGGGGTAAGGTTTTCACAAAAAATTATCAAAATCGAAGACAAAAAGTTTGACTCCGCACCGCACCTTTAAGCAAATTTGAAAATTTAAATTTCTCTTTCCTTTTGAATGAAAAATTTCTCTTTCCTTTTGAATGAAAAATAAAATCTATCAAAATTTGCAAAAGATTAAAGGGTTTTCGTAGTTTTGTGACCTATATGATTATAAAGCGAAGAATATTATAACCATCAACTTATCATCTATCACAGACAGAAAATTTCTGCAACATTTTTTTTATTTTTAAATTTACTGATAAAGTACAATACTGTCCTAATATCTCGTGTTATCAAAAATATAATTTTAGTTTTAAGAAATATAAACTGTATTACACGAGACAAAAGTGCAAAGTGTAAAGTAATTTAAAATTTTATGTAAAAATCTCGCGTGCGTAAAATTTAAATTCATCTTTCTATTCAAATTACGGCGCACAGTGTGACAACCGTGTACACATGGAAGTAATTACCGCCAACGAATAAATAATACGACAAGATTATTAAAACAAGTTTATGTGGTTTTAAACTTGGCACTTTATGTTCGCGCAAAAATTAGACTTAGCAGTTGATTGATACAATTTTGGACTTTTGGGTAATGTATAAAGCGCTAAGAAATTAAGCGACTGGGTTTTTGCCAAAGTTTTATTCTTTTTTAGAATTGAAAAAAGAACATTTTAAAGATCTGAAACAGACTGATGTTATTTTAATCAATACTTGTTTTTTTAAATGAAAATTTAATCTAATGAAATATTTTCACACTAAATTTAATTAAACACTATGTTTAATACAAAATAACATATATAAGTCTTGAAACTAAATTTAATTAAAAAAAATCAATAACAAAATACTAATTCAACGATAATAGAAACACATTTTTTTATTCAAAATTTGTTATATTTGTTTGCTTAAAAAGTTTGAAATAATTTATATTTTATTGTTGTTGTAAACATAATTCCGGCATTTGTTTCCTGAGGTTGTTTTGATTTAATGTCTTCCTGACAATAGAAATAATCAGTACAACTTTTCAATTGAAAATTTAAATACATTTGCATCAAAAACGAAATTGGTAGAGCTATTAAAATTCTATCTTTTTTTAAAAAATGGAATCAGGCGGTGTGAGTTTGATTTCAGTATTGCAAAAAATAGCTAAGAAGATTTTGTTTAAAATTTAATTGTCTGAATAAAGACTTTTTGTAAAAAGGGATTACCGACACCAAGAGCGATAACAAAAAATTTAAAAAAACATAAATTGAAAAGTTAAACTATAGTTATGAGCAGTTGATCAAGTTTAAGTACGTTTTGTCGGTTTTTTAATATCATCGACAAGTTTTATACAGTATCATCAATCTTTTATTAAATGACAACATGTTAAAACTTTTTGTTATTTTCAAAAAAACATACATTATTTACAGCAGCCAAAATGAACTGCTGGAGTTCTTCCTCAGCATCGTTGCCGTAAAGCTCTTCAAAATGAGACCACATGGCGTCATCAGCAAAGACTGCCAGTTCAATCACCAACGGACCTTAAATATTTGTCAAATATCTATCATTTACGTTATAATTTTACAAACCCTCAAATCACGGGTACTATTTGCAACTATATGTTTTACTCCGTAGGAATCAAAGTGGGAGGAGCTCAAAATTAGAGTAAATTAATCAGAGTATATTAAAATCCAAAATATATGCTAGAAATAATGGTCACATAGCTGTTTTTTTTTATTATATGTTACCTTTTACAACAGGCAGTCTTTCGTGACTTTCGTGAAGAAAAGCGCTTTCCCAATTGTTTGGGTCTAATTCTTCATAAGAATCGTCAGGGAAAGGGTCGTCTTGTTTACCTGCAAACGAAATATAATAATATTTTTAAAATGTATACCGTGTAGTTAAAAACATGAGTGCTGTTTTTTTTAAATTATTAGACAAATTAAACTTAGTTGATCTCAATAAATTGCAATATTAAATCGATTTAAGTCAATAGTCTAAGCAATTTAAGATTTTAAGCAAAAATTGTTTGATATTTAAGTCTAAATTCCTTAACAATTACTCATTAAATATTCATTTTAAAACAATTATAGATTTTTTTTGAAGAATTTTTGTATATTTTGTAAAAATTTGAGCATTTGGTTCCAGTTAGTTTTTTTTAAGTCATAACCACACTATTTTAATTGGTTTTCTAATGTAGCCTTTATACTATTTTAGGAGTTAAGCAAGATATAATTTAACCATAATATGCGATCTCTAGAATCTAGAATCTTCAGAAGCTAAAAGTTTAAAATCGCTAATAAAAATGTATACGCTTATTTGACATAAAATCTTACTTTTTTAAGCCTGATTTTAAAGGTAACCCATGCCGTTTTCTTTTTGGCGCCAAATTTCCATTTTTAAAGCTCCGAATTATCATGATTTTTGTACGGTTCTGCATACAGCATACGGTTTTAAAAACCCTGTATTTTCTTGTTTGCAAATTTTAAAAAAATCACGTCTTTTTTGTTATTTGAAAACAATTATTTCAATTATTTCAAAACGTCAATTATTTCAAAACATGGCAACCATAAAAAATTCTGGTTTTTTTATGACAAACATTTGACTCGTTTATTCAAATAACAGTGCATAATATTTTCAAAAAATCTTTTAGCAAATTATGGGTGTGGAGATTTTTCAAAACAAATAAATTTTAAACCATAAAACTTATCTGAAATCAAAATCAGTGAAAATAAAAAAAAATCAGTGGCGAATCAAGCTTTTGAATACTCGTTTTTAAAAATGCTTATTTATCGATTACTAATCTTTGAGCGATTACAAAATTTTGCAAAATCAAGTATGAAACTGCATAAATAAAAGCTGAACAAAATTTTCATAGAGGGTTTTTAGAACAGTAAATATGGGACTTGGAGCCTTCAGGAAATAATGGTAACTTGAACACGTCAGATTCTTAGGGCCCTCATTTTTTGTAACTTTAATTTAAATACTCATTAAGCAAAGTTTTAAGTACAGAATTATCAAAAAAAGCCATTTTTGGGGGTCATATTTTGCTAAACCTCTGGAGATATTTTCATGAAAAAATTTTGTGGGCTATTGGGGACAAGTGTCAGGTTTTCAAAAAAAATTTTAAAGTGAATTCAAGAGATACGGTATAACTCCAGCATGGCAGTCTGAATAATGCTAAAACTTGAGGAGTGTTTAAAACCTATATCACGTACTTTTTGCACCTAAAATTAAAAAAACTAGATACACATTAGTTGTTAAGTTGCTGTTGTATTGATACTTGTTTATCTCCGGTATTTTTTTTCCACTGATGTTAACAAATTTGTATTTTTAATTATTTTTTTTTAATTTTGAACTTTAATGATTTTAGAGTCACACTATGTCTACGTTGATTTATAAGAACCTCAAGTTGCTTTAAATTAGAATATTCTGGTTAGCATTTTGGTCAGTTGAAATCAAACAAAAAAAATTTAAAAAAACAAAACCTGGACTTCTTAGCGCCATAATTTGTAATAATAAAAGGCTTAAAAAACACTCAGGTTGATGATATTTTGCTCATAGTTTATTTGTTAAACATTTTTGTATTTTTAAAATTTTGAATGGTTTCTTAAAGTTGTTTTGCACACGGAACAACGTTTATTTTAATGAAGGGTTAAAAATTAAGGTTCAAAATTAAATTTTAATTTAAATAAAAGTTTTATTGCTGTAGGTATGAAACCCCTCCTGTATGGATGACCCCGGAGGAACTAGTTGCGGCTGGCTATCAAATTGATATCAAATACAAACCGATAAAAAACCGAGACCAGGTCCTTGCAAATATGAACGAATCAAGTAAAACACATTACCTCAGAATAAGCGACACAGTAATATTTGGATTTATTTTAATTTGTTTGGTAATTAATTTAAGTTAACAAATTTTTTTCTGAGCATTATGCTTAAAATTTGTACAAGAAAATTATAAAACTTAATATTTTTTAATAAAAACAAATGTGGTTTGCGAAACTTTTTTATCATAATTATATATGATGTCGGATTGCCATGGGAATAAATTGCCCACAGCGTTGTGCCACTATAACCATTTCAATCTCAACCAATTCAAATTATCAACAGAAAAATCAACAGTTACACTTTTTCTCCACCCTTACAAGAATAAAACTACCACCCAAAAGTGACCATACATAACCAACTTTTACCGCTCAACAAAAACCCCAAAATCCTAGGTGTCATTTTCAATCCAAAACTAATAATCAACAACCATATCACCACCATCATCAAAGCATCTAGGCGTAATAGTATCCTTGAAGCCCTAGCTGGGACCAGCTGAGAACAACAAAAAGAAACAATAGTAGTCTCATAGAAAGCTATCCTCAACTATAGAACACCAATATGGTCACCAAACCCCTCTAAATCACATTATCAGAAACTTCAATCAACACAAAAAACTCAGCCCTCAGGACAGCAGTTGGTTGGCACAAATTGGCTTTACTAGATCAACCCCATTAAAAAACTAAAGTGAACCACTAAATCGAAAACCACACATTTCTCCTCCCAACACAATTTCTTGCCAAGACTATGCAACAGACTCACCCATCCAACAAAATCACAGCATACAAATCTAGGCCAATAGAAATAAAACGCACCCTCCAATCAAAATATGGTTCAATAGCAGAAAGATTCTTCAACCAAACTTTGACCAAAAAAGCTATCCAGACTAACATTCACACCTATTTTGTAAAAGAATTTCTATCCCAACTCCAACTCAATCCTCTACTAAAAAGTAAACGCCGTGAAATACACCAAAGTGAACAACACCTTCCAAAAAAATCAAGAACACTCCTGTCACAACTAACATCCGGATTTTTTCATCATCTAAATTCATACAAATCTAGAATAAACTCTCTAATCAAAAATGAATGCCCAAAATGCAACCAGAAACCTCATGATGTTCACCAGCTTTTCAACTGTACCAAAAATCCTACCACAGTAAAAGTAGAAGACCTATGGCTTTAACCCGCAAAGGCAACAGCATTTCTGGAGGAAATCACCTGAGGGAAACTGAATATGCAATCAATCAATTACAACCGTCTAATTTAAAAAAAGTGGCGAATTCGCGATTGTCAAAGATTCCTGTAAAATAATTTTTAAATGTTATTCCCTCTTACTATCAAAGAAATACAATCGGGTTGTATAATTAGTTAATCAAATAAAAATCATTAAATATGGTCTATATATTTGTATTTTGTAAGCAACTGCACATGCAAGATGCTAATTTAACACAGTCCATATATGTCCACCTTGGATTAGTCTATTTTTCTTTCTAAACATACGCCCAAGGAAATCGGCCTTTTTTCCTTCTTTATTCTTAAAGCATTTTCCATGGCTAATATTTTATTATCAAATGCTGTGATTAATCTGAACAAAGTTGCGCGTGTTTACCATGATTTTCAGTTGTTGACTTTTGCTTCAAAGCCAATTATTTTCTTTTTATTGTGTAAAATAATAAGTTTAGATAAAACAAATTCTGACAAGATACCAAAACGGATCTATTCTAATTATTGGACATGGAACCACAATTGATGCCATTGGCCGCACATTAAGAGACAAACCACTTGAAGAGGTATTTTGTTGCTTCTCCAATAGCAGTAAAACATTGACAAAAAATTGTTAAAAAACCTTTCCAGAAATCGCTTTTTTTGACAATTCTGTACTTAAATTTCTCAATAAGTATTAAAATTCATTTTTCTTGATTTTTTTATCAAAAACACCAAACGACGGCTGTGATTTGATTAAGTTTTCTGAACATTTTTGCATACACTTCGTATTTTCAGCAAAAAAATTGCGGTTTTTTTGTGTGGGAGAAACGCAATATCCCGACAAATACTGCACCAATCTTAACGATCAAGGTATCAAATTAAAATAGAAAATAGCCCCTTTTTTAGAGGTTATATTTGGTGATTTAAATTTTAATAACCATTGAGCAATCTCTCAAGTACAGAATTGTCAAAAAACGCAATTTTTGGAGGGTGCATATTTCTTGAACCACCAAAAATATTTTGATGAAAAAGTTTTTGTGGACTATTGGGGGCATAGTTAAGGTTTTCATAAAAACAATCAAAATCGACGACAAAAATTTTGACTCGGTACCGCACCTTTAAGAGATTTCATTATTTGTTCTTAAATTCAGTTGGGGAGTGATCTGTTTGAAAAATATGTTTAAAATGCTTTATTAGATTTTTTTAATGGGAAAATAGTTAAAATCATGCATAGCAAACTGTTTTCTGGCCGCACAGTACTTTTTGATGTTAAACGTTTGGTTGAAATTGGAATTAAGTCTGCCCAATTTTTTTTTACCCTCACTTCGTGTTTTTGGCAAAAAAAAAACACGGAATATTACTACAAATACGGCATAAATCTTAACAATCAACGTATAAAATAAAATAAAAATACGCTTTCTTTGAGTGTATTATCTGTAACTTAAATTTTTATATTCATTGAGCAATCTGTCAAGTACAAACTGATTAAAAAAACACCATTTTGGAGGACCATATTGCCTGATCCGCCAAAGATGTTTTGACAAAAAAAATTTTGTGGGCTACTTAAGGTCTCTTCGGACAGTTTTTATTGCAGAGCGTTCAGTAGTAAACCAATTGCAATAAAGAGAAAAAATAACCCATTTTTATTTACACACAATTTATTTTTTAATTAGTATACTTATAGAATATTACATTATTTTAAGATATTCAAATGACGAAAATTTGACTAATCCTGTTTACCATAATGATATTTTTTGAATTTATGTGAAATAAATTTTTAAAATTATAAGAAAATTAAAATTATAAAAACATTATTAAAATCAAAAAAAAATGTGGCCAAATATGTTTTATGTGGGAATCGATCTCGGGACCTTTCAAAAATTCAACGACGCGCTAACCCACTATGTCACTGCTACCATGGGATGATGAGCTCTAAAAGCGATTTATAAACAAAGCCTCTGAAAAAAATCGATAAAACGCACGACGAACGACAAAACTATTTATGCGTTAAAAAATACAAAAGATATTATGGCCTTCCAACAATTATAAATTTCAATAGAAATATAATATCTGGAATTTTAAATTTTACCAAATTAAATTAAATCGAAGTTTCACTGAAATTTTGAAAAAATTAACCCCCATTTTTTACGGAAAATTGTATATTAAACCATAAATACAACAGTATTCAATTTAATTTTTACCTACGTAAAAGAGGGTAACTGTGTCTTTCTATTGGAAGTATTTTTTTACTAAATAGTGTGCAGTAAATATTTTTGAGGGTTTTAAAAAAATTTCATTGCAATTTGATTTTTTTATCAATTTTTTCAATTACAATAATATAATGAATGTTCACTTTATAATCGTAATATTTCTGCCTTTTAAACACTCATATAAATTTTTTAGTCAAATATTACTGTATTTCACGAGATCCAATATCGCGATTTTCCATACTTAAGAAAACTGTCCGGAGAGACCTTAAGGCAGGAGTAAGGTTTTTACAAAAAATTGAAATTAAACACAAAACGTTTGACTCTGTGACTTAACGCAGCGTTATCGAGTTTGTGCATTAATGCAGGGTTTTTCTGTGTTATTGAACTTTTATATAAATAAAAGTTGTAAAGTTTCAAAATAAATTTATTTATTTATTTATTTATTTATTTATTTATTTATTTATTTATTTATTTATTTATATAATAATAGTTCTTACCGTATTTTTTATGAATAAAAACCAAAAATTATTTATTTATAAACTTATTTTATCCAAGACCTAAATTTCTACATCGTGGCTAATTGGTAGCTGGCATCTACATTGTATGTAATAAGTTCTTTGAAATAATATTTTTTTAACCCCGCACCCTTGATGATGCTTGCTTTTTTTAGATGTTTTTTACGCGCAAAAGATTTGTGGTGATTTGCGTTAGTTTGAGACGCGAAGGCAAAACGTTGTCTTGCAACATCAAAAAAATTTTTGTGGGCTAATGGGGGCAGGGGTAAGATTTTTGCAAAAATCATCAAAATCGAAGACAAAAAGTCTGACTCCGCACGGCACCTTTAAGGTCCCAAGATCATGACTAAGACAACTTGCATTGTGTGTGATATCATGATATTATATTGTTTTGTTAGTTTCATGTGTATTTGGTTATACAATTCATAAATCTCACATAATATATAATTTGCTTACGGTTTCGTTTAATATAAATAAGCATGGGTTGTGCGCAACTGATTAGACGTTCAGTATGATGAATAATACCTTTAGTATTTTTTTGCACGATGTTCCAACCAATGCATTAAGGAAATTTAACAGTTACCAGCGCACTTTCCAGTTTTCAGTGTTACTTACCGGAGATTTAAACATTTGTGCCTTGTTTGAAAGGAAATAAAAATACACAAGGCAAGAGATTATCTTGATCTTTCATAATTAATAATCTGGAAATTATTAGAAGTATGGAAAATGCATTTAACAAATATTATATATTTTTATAATTATTGCTTGAAGTTTCGCACGTTTTCCACGTCAGGATTTTATGGACCCTCAAAATGTCATATAGTATTCGTGATCACGTCGTATATGTTTTGCTCTGTGGAAATGATTGTGGGAAGAGCTAATAGAATCACTTTTAGCCAATTAGTGCTTGGGAAAATTAATTTTTATGGAATGAAAGATTTTCTTTTTTATAAGCACTAATTGGCTAAAGTGATTTTATAACTTTATAACTTGGTAAGGAATATTAACACTGAACAATTTCCGTTTAAATGGAAGGGTTTTGACTATCGTGTCTATTTTCATGTCTGTTTTCACAAGCACTTGGCAATCCGGTTTTTTAAGTATAACACACTGACCTTATTTCATATGAAATCAGTACTATTCAAATTAGAATTAAATATATTCAATATTCTCTTTTTCTTTATTTTGTTTCAGTTACCCCGAAATGAAATGGATAAAATGGGCTGTCATTTTCCTTATTGCTCTATTGTTGGACTAGAAGAAGTGGGTACAAAGTGGCGACCGATTCACAACGCTCTTCCATCAATTACTTACTTGGATTTTAGTAATCGCATAAACCACCAATTTTTTAATAGATGAAACACCGCTCTGCTCAAATGCTAACAATTTTTACACCTGTATTTGTGTTAAAATAATTTTTTTTAAATTTTTTAATACTGACAATAATTTACTAGTGTTTCAATATTTTGTGATAATTGAAAAGGCCTATTCTTAAAAGCATTTTTCCAAAATAAATTTAATGATTGTACATTTAAAGCAGGATTTTTTAATTATAGAAAACTACAGATATTACGTCAAGATTGTGATTGCAGGGTACGTTCGTGCGCGTGCGCTTGTGCTTAGTGTGTGTGCGTGCGCACGTGAGTGCTTTGTGTTTGGCGTGTGTGTGAGCGTAGTGTTTCATGCGTCGTTTTCTGGTCTTATTGTCTTCTGACTTATCTGATTTTTGATAAGATTTAACCGATTTTTCAGGAATTACATGACAATAATAATTGAATGTTGAGCAATTTTCTCGTAATTTTTTTATTTTTAAAATTGACGTTTTGAAACCTCGGCGGGTTTCTTCTTCAGAACTAAGAAAACGACTTCTATAAAAGCTATAATATGTGTTTATATAGATCATAATGGAAATCTTTATGCTGACATTGGATATTTGACATTTAACCGGCTTAAAAGTTTAATAAAAAATGTTAGTCAACAGGAGTCATAATTTCACAATTTTTTGGTAAAATCAGAATGAATATCTATATTGGACATCCAATTTTTATACAAAGCGCTTTGGACTTTGCTACTTTAAAACTGTTGTTTTTGAACTGGTTCGGGCGACTTGTAATAATGAGTTGCTTGGAAGAAAATGGTAATTTGTCCTCCCGTCTCACTGCCAAAACGGTAATTCACGGTCACTACAGCAAAATAAGTCACAGACAGACATTATAATATGCACGTGATTTTGAAGTTATAAAAACTGCTTTTTGAAATTAAAAAAAACACAATCGCCTATATTTTATATAAATTATAAATTATTCTTCCGTAGCATTCTTATTAAAACTATTAATCTGGTTAATTAATAAGTAAAATAGATACATAATTATCTTAAAATGTAAATGAAAATGAAGGATAATGTCTTTATTGAACTCATTTAAACGTTTCGACAAATACAGTTGTCATCATCAGTAAGATCTAAAAATACAAAAATTTATAAACATGACAAGAATAAATATAGAACTGTACAGTGACAAGAATAATTATAAAAAAGCTATAGGATGGTAGATAAAACGTTTTAAAGGGAGAAAAAGGTAATTTAAAAAATTACTGAAACAAGGATAAACAATGAACAAAAATACTTTAAAATTGGGTAAAACCATTTTTTGTTTGAAAAAATTTAGCACCTACTAGTTCCCAACCCGGCCGCATGTACGGACTTACAAAAGTTCACAAAAAAGAATACCCTTTGCGACCCATCTTATCCGCGATTGGCACAACAACCTACAAAATCTCAAAATTTTTAGTACCGATCTTAGCACCAATAACAACAAATGACTTTACTATTTCTGATTCTTTTAACTTCGCGCAAGACATTAACGGTTATCGCATTGACTCACCAGAAAAATACACCATGGCCAGCTTTGACGTAAAAAATTTGTTCACCAACATTCCGCTCCATGAAACCATTAACATATGCATCGACAGCCTTTTTGAAACGAATTTTTGGCCACAATCTTTTTCTAACAAAACGGATTTAAAAGAACTTTTAGAACTTTCAGTTAGCAACTCCGCATTTTTATTCAACTCAAAATTATACCAGCAAATCGACGGAATATCAATGGGCAACCCACTTGGACCTACCTTAGCTAATGCTTTTATGAGTTTTCACGAAAAAACATGGTTAAACAACTGCCCGCAAGAATTTAAACCAATTTTTTACAAACGCTACATTGACGACTGCTTTTTACTTTTCAAAAAAAAAATCGCATTATAAACCTTTTTCTAGACTACTTAAACTCTCGCCACAAATCAATTGAATTTACATACGAATCCGAATCAAATAATTGCCTTCCCTTTTTGGATATTCTAATTACAAAATCTTCTACGGGATTTACAACGTCGGTTTAAGCCCACTTTTCAAGCCCACTTTCAGCGGTGTTTACACCAATTTCAGTAGTTTTTTACCGGACTCTTTCAAACGTAGCCTTATATTGGAATTACTTTTTCGCTCACATCGGTTATCCAGTAGCTTACCACGTTTTTGGGAGGAGGTTAAATTACTAAAATTATTTTGGCAAAAAATGGTTATACATATTTTTATATTCAAAAACTAATAAATTTTTTCATGGCAAAAGTTTCGGCTCCTACTCCAAAACCCTTAATTCATAATGCTGAAAAAATGCGTGTTTCTCCAGTTTTACCATATTTAGGCGTTTATTCTTTAACTGTAAGAAAGAAATTGTCAAAGTTTTTCTATAATCATTTACCACAGGTTAATTTTAAAACTGTATTTAAGCCTACGACTCGCATTTGTAGTTTTTTTCCTTTCAAGGACAGAGTCCCGTTTTTGTTACGTTCTGGTGTCGTCTACTCTTTCACATGTCCTACCTGTTCGGTACGGTACTATGGCAAAACATACCGTCATCTTGGCACCAGAATCGCGGAACATCGGGTTTCATCCAAGACAGGAAAACAGCTAACGAGCACGGGATCCTCAGCTATTTATGATCACTTATTAAATTGTAACTTAAGTAATTTGCCCAGTTTTAGGGATTTTAAAATTGTAACCACTGATAATAATGCGTTTTTTCTGTTAATTAAAGAAAGTTTATGCATAATTAATGACAAACCAGAGTTAAACGACAAAAATTCATCTGTTCCTTTGGAATGTATGTAGTTTTATTATGTATAGTTTTATTTTTATCCCATGTTATCCTCTTTTTCAGGTCCTCTTTTTTGTAAGTTTTATAATAGTAGGTTTTATGGTTTCCATACTAACGTTAGTTCTATAAATACCATCGTTTCGCAAGTTTCTTAATAAGTTTCAATGTTTTTGCACCTGTGTACATATTAAGTCTTATTTTTCTCCACAAAGTTTTGTTTTAATATTTTATCAAACATTCCAAAATTTAAAAAAACATTATTTTATTCTCAGCTATTTTTAATTTCTCTTTTTGTTATATTCCATTATCAGTTTAAAGTTGGGTTTTTTAAAAACAATCAAAATAATTTTATAAACAAAATTTTTTTTGCATGTTTTTATATTTCACAATTAACAATTATTTTCTTTTCCATCCACATTGTATCTCCTACTAAAAAAGTCTTATAAAATTTTTCATGTGTTTTTTTATACTTTACCGTGTTTTATTATTTATTTTATATGTTTTAAAATTTGGGTTTTGTGTCTAAATTTGTTTTTAAACCTTGCGTAAATTTGCCTTTATTTCAAAACATCGCACCCCGTTTTCTTCAATTTCAAACAAAAAATGGTTTTACCCAATTTTAAAGTATTTTTGTTCACTGTTTAACCTTGTTTCAGTAATTTTTTAAATTACCTTTTTCTCCCTTTAAAACGTTTTATCTACCATCCTATAGCCTTTTTTATAATTATTCTTGTCACTGTACAGTTCTATATTTATTCTTGTCATGTTTATAAATTTTTGTATTTTTAGATCTTACTGATGATGACAACTGTAGTTTGTCGAAACGTTTAAATGAGTTCAATAAAGACATTATCCTTCATTTTCATTTACATTTTAAGATCATTATTTCCCCAAGGACAATCAATAGCAGGTACATAATTAATATTATTTTTGAAAAATTTTGTCTTTAAAAAATTTTTTAATAACCCCCTCCAATGCCCCAAAACACCCCAAACTTTTTCACCCAAAAAGGCCCCTAATTTTTTTTCCAACGACACCACTCCCCTTCTTCTCCACCAAAAGCATTTTAAATCTTTTTGTAAACGCAAATCGGTATTTTTGGTGAAGTGTTTTGTTACTTGTCATGGTCGAATTATATCGAAAATTAGTATGCTGACATCGAAAATTAGTATGCAGAAAACAAAAAAGACACACAAAACAAAAAACCAAAAAAACCACAAAAAACAAAAAACACAAAAAAACAAAAACACGAGCGGACCAATTAAAATTGTGCGGTTAAGACGTTAAAAAAAAACAAATAAAAACGCAGAATTTTTTTAATTCAACATTTTTTCAAAACATCCAAAAAATTAACCAACTTTAGCCAATCAAAAATTTGCATTTGGGTTCTGAATTAAGAAATTTAATAATAAATAAAATAATGGTTTTTATATTTATTGTTAACCCGCATTTGTTGAAAATTTTTATAGCTTTGTTATTAAATAGTCAATTTAATATTGCAATTATTAAGGTTAGCTAGATTTTATTTGCCTATAGTTAATAAGTTTTATAAAAAGTTATATTTTCTATTATAAACTCTTTTAAAGCCAATGTCCTTCAGGCTGGAACTAAGGGCGGACCGTTTTTCGTCAAAAGAAAATAAACAATAAATGCGCAATCCAAAAAATTAAAAAAATAAATCTCAGTTGTCATTAATCAATAATTATTGAATTGTATCACGTGTTCCCCTCCGCATGATATTTTTTCGGAGAACCAGTGGTTACTGGACCACCTTTGCAGATTTACTGATAGAATTCATCTTTAGTTTTCTGATTTTGCAATAAAAAACTTTCTTATTGTTTGCTTTAGAATTATTGTCGTCTAGTAATAAGTATTGTTTGTGTGTGGAGCGTGAAACATGCATGTATTGTTTCTTAAGATTTTTATTTTTTTCGCGTTTGCATGGTTTTCATTCAACTGAAAGCAAAAAAGTTTAATGGTGGACTGCTCAGCTGACTAACTCACGTAAAAAATCCAGAGCTAAACTTAGAAAGGCTCCTAGAACATAAAATGATGGCGATTGGAATACATACTAAACAAAATGTTGTCAGTACAAGAAAACTATTTTGCGAAGCGAAATTTCGAGAAACGAAACAATTTTGCCAAGAGGTGGATAGCTACCCAGAAACTTCAAAAATGACAAACATCTTAAGTAAGGATAGCTTCTGCGAACCCTCAAGTTTTTTTCTTCCATCAGGCAATTAAACCAATTGTTGGGAAGAAGCCTTATATCATCTAATGGAAGTCCTCTTGCCAGGATCTCAGTGCAACAAAATGCTACAGAAGAATTCAACATTGGAGAACGAATCTAAATTATATTCAAATATTAAATAAAGTAATAATTGTAGTGTAAACCTCCTGGAATGGACCATTAATAATTTTAAATCCTACAACGCGCCATGCTCTGATGGTATTGTCTTCCTTCAAAGCGGTATGAAATACCTAAATGGAGAATTGTGCATTTTATTTAGGGCATATATTGCTCAAAGATACAATCCATAGAGATGTAGCATAGCCAGAGGAATGTTTATTCCCAAAATCTGGTAAAACCAATTACTATGTGGCTAAGTTTTTTAGAATGACTTGCCTGACATCTTTTTTTTGAAAACAGTGAAAAAATGGTGAACCGGCGCATAAGGGATACATCTTTCAAGCAGAAGCCCCTTCACAAATTTTAGTATGCTTATCAATTAGGAAAATCCACACAAACAGCTTTACATATTCTGATGGCACAAAATGAAAAAGGTTTTTATCATAGAGAATATGCGCTTGTCACTTTTCTAGACATTGAGGGTGCATTTGACAATGCATCTTTTACATCAATCTTAAATGCAGTGGGTGCACATGGGATGGAACCTACTGTTGCAAGGTAATTAGATTCTGCTGAAACAAAGAAAAGTAGAAGCATGTGTATTCTCTAAGTTAAATACATCGTAGTTAAACCGCTCATCTTTTCATATAACATGTAAGTATAGCCGGAATCCAGCGCGGTAATTATTAAAAAACCGCACATCACTGTTTAATTACAGTTAATATCGTGCTGGGTGCCGGATATACTTATATGATGAGCGGTTTAACTACGAGGCGTCAATACTGGAGAAATTGGGACAAAAAAATTTTCATTTGAGCTCTTATAATTTTTTAAAGCGCCGCGATCAATATGCAAATATCTCAAGTTAAAGTCCTTAAACTTTAGGCTACCTCCTAAAAAATTTTTTTTCAAAATTTTTTGGGCGTTAGCCCCAAGACCCCCTAAATTTAGGGAAAATTTTTTTTAGCCAAATTTTTAACTTTTTATCATACAAATCTGTATATTTGAAAATTGTTGTGCAGATTGTCCATACTTTCCTGAGCTAAAAAATATATAATTTTTTAGAAGTAGCCAACCTGGGTCGGCTACCCCAAAGGGTTAAAGGAGTCAATTTTACGGTTTTCGCAAAAATCGTTTGTATGGAGAGCAAAAAGTGCACTTTTTTGAATAATGCTCAAAAACAGTTTAGCCACAGGTTTGAGAACTGGGGAATTTATGCAGAATTTTAGGCTCTAACTTTTGGTGACAGTCTCAAAGAATTTTCTATGCCCTAAGGCACTGCAATGGGTAAAAATGTCAACTTTTGACACAGCTTCTCCACATAAGCGAGTATTATATAATTTTGAAGCTCTCGGCATGCTGATTTTAAAAATTTAAAAAAAATCTTCTAACTTGTTGGGTAACCAAATTGTAGACCCTTTTGTACCCCCAAAATTACTAATGGGTGATTTTTTGTTTTCACTATTAATAAGCCTTGTTTACATTCGTTAAAATTTCTAGGCGTGCTGATTGCAAAAATATTAATTTTAGGTTAAAATTTTTAATGGTTACTCGGCTACATATCCCCAAATACCCCCAAATGTGAAAAATGGTAATTTTGTCAATTTTTCAATTTAATTGTTGTGTTTATATTCATATGAAATCTATCGACACTTTGATATCAAAATTATTATTTTTAACTCGATTCACCCAATGGCTACCGTTTTTACAACCCATAATGTACCCCAAAAATTTTTGGGGGGTCAGTTTTATATATTTATTGTAAAACCGTCCTGTTTATACGTATATTAAAACTCTCGGCATGCTGATGTCAAAAACGTTATTTTTAAACCAATGATTACCAGTTTTAAAACCCATATTGTACCCCAAACATTTTTTAAAAAGTACATTGTTGGTTGAAAAAATGGTAACCCTTAACTGAATAGTGTTAAAAATAATATTTTTGACATAAGCATGTCGATAGCTTTCATATGAGTATAAACTAGACGTTATTATAATAAAATCACCCCTTAAGAATTTTAGGAAGTACATGGATGGGTGCAAAAAACGGGTAACCCCTGAACAAAATTTATATATTTTTGAAATTAGTGCGTCACTAGCTTTCATATGAATATAAACACGACACTTAAAATGAAAAATTGACAAAATTATCATTTTTCACATTTGGCGGTATTAAGAGAAATGTAACCCAAGAGCCATTAAAAATTTTAACCTAACATTAATATTTTGCAAGTAGCAGGCGTAGAGATTTCAAACGAATATAAACATGGCTTATAAACAATAAAAACAAAAAAATCACCCCTTATTAACTTTGAGGGTACAAAGCGGTCTGTGTTTTTGTTAACCCACAATTTAGAGCAAAGTTTTTTATATTTTTGAAATCAGCAAATTGAGAACTTCAAAATGATATACTTCAAAATGATATAGCAAGTTGAGAACTTCAAAATGTAGTATTTAAATCAACATGTTGCTTAGCTAACTTCTTCACGTTCAAAGATCGAGTGCCTAATTGTTTGAAATCTGGTGTCGTTTACAAATATCGGTGTAACGGATGCGATTCCGAATACATTGGACAAACTGTCCGCCATTTTTCGACCCTAGTTTCAGACCATATAGGTATCTCGGCAAGAACCGGGCGTAGTGTGCAAAGCAAAGTATTAGCTGTTCATGACCACTTAATGTCTTGTCAGTATATAAAAGACGCGCCTTCAATCAATAATTTTCCTATTGTAACTAGTGAGTACTGTATTAAAATAAAGGAGTCATTATGTATAAAAGAAGATAAACCTGTTTTAAACAAGGCATTTCTAGCGTTCAATTCTTCTGTTTTTAACATATTTTTTCGCATTTTTTCAATCTTTTTTTATATTTTTTATATTTTAATACTGTGTATGTTTTGTAGTTTTGAGATAGTTTTATCTGATTTTTCGTAACTATTATTGTATTTGTAAAAAATCTCAAAATTTTGTGTTTTAGAATTTCTACTGTACGGAAGATGACAAACGCATTTGTCGAAAGCTTTACAATATGATTTCCAGAATAAAAGTTTTATTCTTTGTGTTTCTTGCTTTGATACATTTGGTGCATTGCAAATCGATTCAACAAATAAAACACATATTTTCAAGAAAAGCCTAAATTAGTTTTGGCTTCATGATTTTAAAAATCAACAATCCACGATTTTTTAACGGCGCAGTTTTGTTGAGTTCTTAAGTTTTTTTCTTGAATTTATAATGAATTTTTGGATTTATCCTAATTTTCTGACTAAATGTTTCAAAACAATGTTGTAATTTGTCGTTTTGTTTGAAAAACTTTAATTTTTCATACAAAATATTTGTTTTTTAATCCTTAAAACGAAAAGATTTAACTAAAGTTTTAAGTCAAAATATAACATGATTCAATTCTTAAGTCTAAAGTCATAAGTTTTAAGCGTAAAGTCTTAAGTTTTAAGTCAAGCTGTGAAGCGGACCATAAGTCATAATTCCCCACTCTTAATTCTAAAGTCTTAAGTCTTAAGCCATAAGTCTGAGCTGTGAACCGCGCTTCAGAATGCTTCGGAAACTTTAGTTAAACACAATGAAGTTAAGCTAGTATGGATTTCTGGCTACAGTGTTCTAGATAGAAATGAAGCAGCAAAAAGCTAGGAATGGAAGTGGAATGAGCTATACTGGATCAAAGCCAGTATTAGGAATTCCTGACCAGGTGGTGAAGACTCTGCTTTATGTATGGGGTACGAAGCAACATTAAAAGCTTTGGCAAATCCTGGAAACATTTGGACAAGCTAGGAGATATTTGGGAATACCACTTTTCAAACGGCACAAGTTACTTCTGCAGTTGCTACTGTTGCTTCCTTTGCGCTTTGTCCAAAGGACGTTTTGTCATAAGTATGAACCAGCCTTAACCCTTGGATTAAAGTTGTCCCAAGTATAAGCAAAAATTTGAACGTTTTCAGAAACCAAAACAACCGTTTATCATCTGAACAGCTATCTGAAGCTGTTTTTGACAAAATGGCAGAAAAATATATAATAAACATAATAAGCGCTCTATAATAAACAAAGTAGATAATCTTCTTTTTATGCTTCAAAAAATGCCTATGATGTTATATTTTTTACTGAAACATTGTTTTCGCCTGAAATTCCAGAATCTTTTTTTGGTAGTAAACTCAAATCATACAATATTTTGCTGCGACAGAAATAGAAACGGCGGTAGCGTTGCCGCATTTGTCAAAAAAAACTTTAAAGTGTGTACAGGTAAGGTAATATAAGCGATATTTATAATGACATTGAGCATATTTGTATTGAAATATTGTGCAATAACACATGCAGCTTTCGCATATTAGCAATTTATTTCCCGCCAAGCAGTACAATGTGTATTGAAAAAACAAAAAAAATTATTTTCACTCGTAAATATTGCCACAGATACTAAAAAAACATTTTTTCTTGTTGGGGATTTAAACTTTTCAAATTTTTCATGGAAAAGTCCTATTAGCTTTTGTAACAAGTGCTAAGATTTATTACTTAAAACGTTTAATCAAAACAATTTTATTCAAATGGTTAAGAAACCGACTCGTGGAAATAACTGTCTGGACATTGTTTTATGTAATGCACCTTCCGTAAATGGATCATTATCTGTTTCCGAGCCCTGTAGTGCAACTTAAGATCATAAATCATCATGTAGAGTTTATAGTTAACTGTAACAAAAACTTAATTAAACTAAAAACTGTTCAATATAATTTTAAAAGTCTAATTTTGAAGCAATCAAAACAGGTGTAAACTGGTTAACTATTGCAATTGATTGCAAATGCAGTGACGGTTATGCGGGCTTTAAATTATTTAGCAACCAAATCAGTGAAATTTTAAACATATGTATTGATTGACCTATATGTGCCAAAATTTAAAAAAAAGGTCATTAAAACCTAACTATCAAAAAAAGCGACATCTAGCAAAGAAACAAAGACTAAATAGACAAAAACAATAAAATTCAAAATTTAACCAGGCTTATAAATGTTGTACGTTATTATGATAAAAAAGTGAAAAACTATTATCTGCAAAAAGAAGAGTCTAGGCTTAACTTAGCAAATGTAAAAGATTTTTATAATTATGTTAGTATAAAGATAAAAAATAAAGCATTAGTAGCACCTTTACTGAAAGAAAGCGGTGAATTTGCTATAGAAGATATTGAAAAAGATAATTTACTAAATAGTTTTTTGGTTCTATTTTTACCAAGGATAATCGTATCATACCCAAATTTTCAAGGAAAGTGCCAAAAATATCGGAATTCATACCGTTGAGTTTTCTGATGAAAAAGTACATAAAATTTTACAAAATCTTCCTTCAAAAGTATCAAAAACTCCTAACGGATTTCCTGCTTTCTTTCTAAATATTATAGCTACAGAAATAACCATCTCTATGCTTTTTGAAATTAGCAGGCAATCCGGAAATGTTCCAGATGATTGGTCACTTTCGATAATAATAGCAATCTACAAAAAAGGTATCTCATCCCAGAAACAAAACTAGTTCAAGTCTTGTTTTGTAACCAGGTGGCCGTTAAGATTATCTTTAAAATTTTCATATACACCATGATCGACCACACAATTCGTCAAATCACAAAATTGTGATTATCAATCGATTCTCCGTTGTCAGTTGTATATAATATTATGTTCATTAAAACACCAGTAAACTTAACACCCGTGTTTATAGCTGTTCTTCACAGTATAAGCTTGCTAACTGATAATTCAATTTACTTCGATCGCACGAACGTCAAATCAAAAAAGCATCGTTACCAATCGATTTTGCGTTATAAGTTCTATCTATCTATATTCTGAATTTAAAGTCATATAAATTTTCTTCGACCAAGTTATAAATGTTTTAAATAAAATTTGCATATACGTCATGATCAACCGCACAATTTGTCAGATCACAAAATCATGATTATGATTCGATTCTCAGTTGTCAGTTGTATCCGTGTTTCGAATTTCAATTTATATGAATTTTATTTGGCTGAGTTATATTTGTTTTAAATAAAATTAACATATACGCCATGATCGACTGCACAATTTGTGAAATCACAAAATCGTGATTATCAATCGATTCTCCGCTGTCAGTTGTATTTATGTTCTAAATTTTACCTTATAACAAATTGATTCGGCCGAGTTATTAAAAATAAAAGAAAGCGTTAGGAAGTTACTCAGACATTAAAGCGTCTTTAAATTGATACTGAGCTGTTTTAAAAGCGAAAATCTTTTTTTTCTGTAGCAGGCCTATAATACCTATGTACGCCCTCTGCTTGAAGCTAATACCCCAGTTTATAGCCCATACCAAATAGGAGATATTTTTTATCTCGAGAAAGTACAAAAATATTTTACAAGAGTTCTGTTTTTAAGTGCAATTTGCAACAAACAGATTATCAATTATGTTTAAAATAGTTATTTCTTAAAACATTAAAAATGTGACGGGTCAAATTGGATTTGTGCATGGTATATAATATAGTACATAAAAATATCGATTTAAATTTTAGTATTTTTTAAGTATGATAAGAGTGTGTATTCTTTGTGACGTAATATGTATAAATTGCAACGCACTGAAAAATATAGTTTGAATTGTCGCAATTTTTTTTCTCTTAGCGAGTGGTAAATGTTTGGAACTCGCTAGATAATACTCTAGTTTTGTGTAATTTATTGACTAAATTTAAAGCATTGTTAAGTACAATAAACTTTGAAGAATTTTGTTGTGTTTTAGGCGGTATGTATAGTGTGATTATCACCTTTATTTGCCTTTTCCTCATTGTTTTAATATGTTTATTTTGACTGACAAATAAATTTTTATCTCTCTAAAAGCAATGTGTATTTTTTTGCATTGAAGAAGAAAAAGCAGCAGCTCATTTTCTAGAAAAATGTCCAGAAACATAAGGCGAAAAATATTTGGCCGTGACAATCTACTTGCCAATAATCATGGAACAGCTATCAGGCCCCCCCCCCCCCCCCCCCCCCCCCCCACCCCCCACCCCAGGAGGGACACTGGGCCTTTGAGCAAACCCCCCCCCAACACCCCCACCAAAACCCACAAAAACCCAAACAAACAAAAAACACCAAAAAAAACCAACATTTTTTTAAAACTAATAGTTTAATAAAAATAGAGTCGATCGGCCCCTTGCCACCCCTTGCACTGTCCTTTCTGCGTTGATTTTCTTAGGCGACGATTAAAACTATTATAATAGATTTTCATTAAAGATGTTAATTTTAAAATTTTTTACAGGTGAGAATAAGGCAATAAATATTATTTTATCTTTTTAATCCTTTGCCCCGCAAGGATACATAACTTTCAAAATAATTTTTGAGCGTTTTAAAAGGTTGTTTTAATACTCTTTAGTACTATCTAACTCCCGTAGGAATATAAAAACAGTTTATTTTAAAACTAATAGCTAATATAAATTTACTAAAAAAGTAGCTTTGTGTTAGTATTTTAAATCTTCCATAGCACTAATAAAACTATTTTCATTACTTCCTTCTGGCAATCCAGTTGGTCTCGTTTTAGCAGTTGTAAATTTAGTTATTGGACTTTTACATTGTTTGGATCTTTCAAAAGTTACTTCTTCATACAAACCAACAATTTGATCCGGTTTTGTAATTTTGGATTTAAGATTAGACTTAGTTCTGGGAATATTGCATTGTTTTGGATTTTCAAAAGTTACTTCTTCATAAAAACCAACAATTTGATCCGGTTTTGCAATTTTGGATTTAAGATTAGGCCATGCTTTGTTTGTTTCAGTTGGTTTTAATTTTAATTTATGAGAGTTCGATTTCTGCGTTTTTACCATATCTTCAACTCCTTTGTATTTCTTATTTTGGAAAATTTTAGTATAAAATCTAATCGCGCGCTTTTATTTGATATATTATATTGGAAAATTGCCCTGTTACGTTTATTTTAAAAAGAGTTCTAAAAGTTTTTGAACAACTGTCGTTCAATTTTACTTACCTTTTTTTGTAATTTGTAAAATTTGTAAAATAAACAACTTGTAAAAGAACAACTTGTCAAACTATTCCACAGAGTTCGGAAACTGTGAAGTAAATAAATAAACACCTGCACTCAAAAGACACACTATCAGTATATTTGGATTTTTTAAGACTTTTAATGTTTTATCCTATCAAAAAATGCTGTATGAACTTGAAAATCTGAAGTTTACTGGATTATTTTTGAACTGTGCTAGGGTTTTTCTAGCTCAACCAAAAATATATAATATACCGAAAAATGTGCAACTCCTATATAAAAAAAGTACTGAAAAGGTGGCCTTTATAATGAGCCTCTCCATTTAAATGACACTCTCCACTATAATGGCATAGTAGCCATTTTAATTCGGCGAGTTAAAATGGAGAGAAAGCTATTATAATACCCATTTATTGACTTAATTTCACTTCATATATACTCACAAGTCTAATACTGTCCGGGCCGCACGAGTTTGCCCCGGTTGGGTTAGTACCACACGCAGAAACTCGTGCGGCCCGGGCAGTATTACACTTGTGAGTATATATGAAGTGAAATTAAGTCAATAAATGGCTATTATAATAGCTTCCTCTTCATTTTAACTCGCCGAATTAAAATGGCTACTATGCCATTATAGTGGAGAGTGTCATTTAAATGGAGAGGCTCATTATAAAGGCCACCTTTTCTGTACTTTTTTTATATAGGAGTTGCACATTTTTCGGTATATTATATATTTTTGGCTCAACTAGCTTCTTTCGTCTGTTCAAAATTGTGGCGACAAAACGTAAAGTTTAAAATGTACTATCTCAAAAACGGCCAAACGAATAAGAACAATACCTATATCAGTGTGTAGCTTAGATTTCATTTGAAACTAAAAAAAGTAATATTCATGAATAAATCCATCACTGCGGCCGATACGGTAAAAAAACCTCAAAAAAACAAAATTTTTTTATTACTGCGAGATAAGGAACGCCACTTCGTATGCTGTTAGCTCATACTTTTTCGAATTTTTCCTGAAAAGATGAGCACAATTGAATTGGTGAGTTTTTTTATGACGGTTTGAATGCGGCCGGCTTTCGCGTTTTTTCTACGGGTGTCATTAGTACTAAAGCTAAAGCTAAGATGATTTAGTACTAAAAAGTTTTTTGGTCTTAGTAATAAAGCTAAAGCGTGTCAAAACTGAAATTAGCTGAGAAACGCTCGGAAAAAGGAATAGGCTTGGTAAAACGTTAGCTTTTGTCAAAAAAAGTAACAGATGAAAAACAATTTCCCAGTGTTTTACCAAACCAAAAATATGATTATGTTATAATATTTTCCTCGATTTAGACGCATTTTTAATTGAAAATATTTTTTTAAATAATGATATGAAACTAATTTATTTGTGTGAAAAAATAATGATATCAAATAAAAGTGTTTGCATTTGTATTCAGAAAAACTTTCAATTTTGGAAAAGACCTAAGTATTTTTAAAAAAACATTTTATATCAGAACTTGTCTTTCTTATTATGGTTTAGTACCAAATCATGTGCACTGGTAAGGAAGCATATCTTAAAAACCTTTAAAAATGCGTTATTGAGTCAAAAATTTTGTCTTAGATTTTAATTATTTTTTTGTAAAAACCTTACCTTACCCTTACCCTTACCCCAATAGCCCACAAAATTTTTTTCATCGAAGTATCTAAATTGGTTCAGAAGATATTATGACCTTCTAAAATGGCGTTTTCTTACTTGGCGATTTTTTTACTTGAAAATTGCTCACTGGGTATTAAAATTTAAGTTACAAAATATTCCCTCAAAGAAAGCGGCTATTTTCTATTTTCATTTGATACTTTGATCGCTAAGATCAGTGCAGTATTTGTCGAGATGTTGCATTTCCCGTACAAAAACCCGCGATTTTTTTGTTAAAAAAACGACGGCACTAATTTGATTGGTTTGCCCAAAATTTTTTGCCGTCATTTTTTATTTTTAGCAAAAAAATCACAGTTTTTTTTCACGAGAAACACAATATCTCGACAAATACTGCACCAATGTTAACGATCAAGGTAACAAATTAATGTGGAAAGTAGCCGCTTTTTTGACTGTATCTTTTGTAATTTAAATTTTAATACCCATTGAGCAATCTTTGTAATTTATATTTTAATACAGAATAGTCGAATATGTCTTTTTTGGAGGGTAATATCTCCTAAACCAGTGGAGTTATTTTGATAAAATTTTTTGTGGGCAATTGGAGGCAAGGGTATGGTTTTTACAAAAAATAATGAAAATTAAAGACAAAAAGTTTGATTCGGTACCGTACCTTTAAGGTAGAACGATTCATTTGCAAAAATTTCACCAATTTTCCCCAAAACATGTGCTCGGGGGTTTTCGGAGTCCTGATGACGAATCCGACCTCCGTTTTTCAATTCGACCCCCCGGCGCCCTAGGGGGGTTGCGACCCCCCCCCCTTGGGGGACATTCTGACTATATACTGGTTTTACCTCAAAACACGTACGGTCGGTGTCGAATACAGTATTGAATAATGAACATTTTTTTAATTAAAAAGTTAAAAATTAAAAAAAATAAACACATTTTTTGAGGTTGATAACTTTGTAGGGGGACTCGAATCTAGAGCCACTGGACTCCGTGTCCGACGCTCTAACCACTCGGCTACTGTTCCGTCTGAGTACTTTCTTAAAAGCTAGTTTTAAGCAAACGTTTCAAAATTTAGTTTCTTTATGTCAAATTAAAAAAAAATAAATGAAAGTTTAGTCATTTGATAGGAATTAATTTGTTCCCAATTTTTAACACAGCAGTTGTACCATAATTCTGAGCCAGTTTTTAAGTTTTTAAAAAAATCTCTATAATCATTTCTTTTTATTTTTTATTTCAACAATTTTAGCAATAAAACGAAATCAAAAAACTTCAATTCGCTGAAAATTTTTGTGGGCATGTACATTTGGTGTATCTAACTTGAGTTAAATGTTTATTACGTAATATTAACTCTGGTTCTGTTAAATAGGGAAAAACTGTTTTAAAATGCCTTTTTTTAGCGAAGCATATCTCGGCGTGGAGTAGTCTACCAAAAATGTTAAGGATACCGAACTGACCGGAAAAAAATACCCTTTGTTTCAAAGTATAGTTTGCTTTTGTTCGTCACGTACGACACGAGTTATACACAAAAACCGACAGGGTATCTTAACTGTATCGTTCCACCTTAAGTAACTTTTTACAATATCAGTGAAAAAATCAGTCTTGGTTAAAGTTTATACAATTTGTACAATTTGACTTATTTGTTTATAAGATATTAAACCTTATACTGTTTTCACTGTTAACTGCACAACATTTCTGTACAAGTTATAAGGTTTCAAACAGTTTTCTTAATCTATCAAAAGCAAAAAACTAAAGGCAAACCAAAGATAGTTGGTTAATTTTCTCAAATAAAAAATATGGAAACATACTACTGCATGTCAATCAAATCGAAGCAATTTTTTAAGTGACATAACTTAAAATAAATCAAGTAATTTTATTCACACCTCTAACTTTTTTTTACTTTAATTGGTTGATTTAAGCGGTGCTAAATTTTTTTTCTTTTATTTTTTATTTCCTAAAGAATTTTTTTTTATTTATTTTTGGAGATCCGGAGCAGCTCCCGAAGCTCCGCCCCTTAAATGCGATTTTAATCTTTTAAGTTTGAAATACATTTAAAGTTGGCATATTTAAGACCATTTTTATTGTTTTAAATAAGTTTTGAATAGAATTTGACCAAATAGTTTATGTCATCACTCTTTAACTATTTATTAAATTTGTTCAAAAATAGGGCAGCGGGTTGCTCTCAAATATAAAAAAAGCGGAACCTTGCTTCGGTTCCTAAAAGAGGACTTTAGCTTTAGAGCTCCGGTGTTCGAAGCTCCGGGGAACATCTTTAATACACAATGAATGTTTTTTAAATAAAAGTATCTTGGTTAGAACCTCTTAGATAGGTATATTCCAAAAAGAAACTATTTATAAATTTTCAAAAGTTCTGGTGACTATTTAATTAGTTTAAAACAGCAATAAAATGCATAAGAAAATTAATACGCAAAAATAAGTAAAATACGCAAAAACCGGCCGCATTCAAGTCGTCATAAAAAACCTTAGTGTTCTATCGGTGCTTAAATTTTAAGGAAAGATTCGGAAAAATATGTGCTAACAGCTACCAAGTAGCGTTACTTATCTCACAATAATAAAAAAGTTGTGATTTTTTGAGGCCCAGGTTTTTTCACCCTATTAACCGTACTGATGACGTCATTGATGAACATTACTTTCTTTTAGTTTTAAATGATAGCTAAATATCTAAGCCACACACTGATATAAATATTGTTCTAATTAGTTCTGCCGTTCATGAGATATAGCTTTTGTAAGTTTATGTTTTTTGCCAGTCTTAATCATTTTTTAATAGACTATAGCTGTATTAACTTTTTGAGATTTTTTCGTCTAAAAAACGCTGAAAATCCGCAGAAAGGATTCCGCACCACAACTGCTCAGTAATAAACTTCACGCGTACCGGAAGCGAAACGCAAAGTTTAAAACTAAGCAGCACTGCCACAAATTTCCTTCTGTGGTATTGATGAGCTCTAAACTGGTTCGTATCAAAGTGACAACAAACAAGTGGCAAGTTGTCTGTTTTCATTTGTCACTATTGGTGTGAACCGGTCTGACTGTTATAGGCACCTAGCATTGGAACTAGGTTTATACATGAAGTATGCAATAAACATAGCGATTTACAATAATGGATAATTACCGTATCTCCTATTTATCTTTTGTAGTATGCAGATCAACCGATCGAAATTTCGCGCGCTTTCGAGGGTTGATCTGCATACTACCAAAGATAAGTAGGAAATACGGTAATTATCCATTATGGTGGCCCGCTATGTTTATGACATACTTTACGTATAAACTGAGTTTCAGTGCAAGGTGCCTATATTTTCCATATAAATCACGGATGGCTGGAAAGCGCCATGAGCGCCGTGGTGCATTCTTTTAAAGCGTTTGCCTAAATTTTGAAATTTAAAACCTATCTTCTATTTATTATTATTATTATTATTATTATTATTATTATTATTATTATTATTATTATTATTATTATTATTATTATTATTATTATTATTATTATTATTATTATTATTATTATTATTATTATTATTATTATTATTATTATTATTATTATTATTATTATTATTATTATTATTATTATTATTATTATTATTATTATTATTATTATTATTATTATTATTATTATTATTATTATTATTATTATTATTATTATTATTATTATTATTATTATTATTATTATTATTATTATTATTATTATTATTATTATTATTATTATTATTATTATTATTATTATTATTATTATTATTATTATTATTATTATTATTATTATTATTATTATTATTATTATTATTATTATTATTATTATTATTATTATTATTATTATTATTATTATTATTATTATTATTATTATTATTATTATTATTATTATTATCATCATCATCATTCCAACACATATATCTTAAAGCTTTATTATCCTGCAATACTCGTACTCTAAGGCTTGGTTCATACCAAAGTGACAAGTGACGACGCGTTCACACCGCAGCGTCAAGTGGTATGGTGTAAACGCTCGCAAAACGCTTTGTCATTTGTCACTTGTCACTCTATTTTGAAACAGCCTTAAGTCAAACATGGATTTATAAGATAGTCAAGAGACTTATGTAACTTTCATATGAGTCACTTTTTCTATTGTTTTCAGTATTTATTTATTATTGATCAAAATATTAAATTTAAAAAAATAAACTTCCAAGTCGTATAAAACAGCAGCCAGCTCTACAGTAGTCCTCTGTAGGTTTATTTTTTTTCCACAGCCGCAACAGTACGATCTAGCTCCAGGAATGAAAAACAATAGGAAAGAATTTTTTCTTAATTGTTTAATGGTAAGTGTGAAAGAAACGCTAAACGGCAAGGCAAACCTTTCGGCGACGTTCTAATTATAACCCATTAAGGACGGAGTGCCTTATTTAATAAGGTAGGCTTTTAACTGCCTCCTATCTGTTGATCAAAATTTTTGCTGACTACTACCTGCCTCCCCTACCTTCATTTAAAACATACCTGCCTTTGGCCTGCTTCTTAACTGCCTCCTCATATGTATATATTTTTTAACACAGGAGGCACCCGTCATCTGTCTCCTACCTGGATAATTAGAGAATTCCAATTAGATAAATTGGAAATTGATTCATCATTCGTCTTTTCCTATTTATTCATACTATTCCTATACTCATTACTCTAAAAACTTAAAAAACCACGGGTGAAACGACTCAGTTAACCATAATTGTCTAAATACAAATGAATTTTTTAATATTAATAAACGCTTAATAAACGCTTAAAGATAATATATAGGCACATTAACATGGCACAAACAATATTAAAATAATAAATTTTAGTATTAATACCGTGACGATATAATTTTATATTTACCGTGTCAACCATAAATAGAGATTAAAAATGTTGGCAAAGTTTTTCACTTATAGTATCACCAAAAATATGGATTCCATGGAAAAAAATTAAAGTTGTCAAAATATCATATTTCCGCAATGGAATGACTAGTAAACTTTTTTATAAGGTTATTTTTTGAATTCAATATAAAAAAGGAGTAGGGTAGCCTTAAAAAATGCTTTAATAGAGCGAAAAAGATTTGATTTTTTTCGGACTGGGAACAACCAGAAAGAAAAGATGTGGAGTAGTCTGAAGTTTACATATTTGGATTAAACTACAGGAAATAAACATCTGGTTTGTGCAGTTGCTAACTGCAGAAAAATTTGCACCGTTATAACACTTTGTTTATACTTTGAACTAATCATACAACAAAACAATAGTTTTCCTATATTATGATGCAATAAAAATTAAGAAAATTATACTCACAGCAATTTGTGACAATGGCGAAATCGCCACTTTTTAAACTAGGTTACAGTTGTATTTTAGAAACCACTATAAATTAAAATTGTGAACGATTGTATTTCACGCTTGTAAAATATTGCTGTAAGTGTGATTTTTATTTAGTAAACAGCTGCAAACCAAATCAGATGCCACTTTTCTAGTCCACATATGTCCACCTCAGACTAGTCCAGATGTTTTCTAACAAAACATACGCAAAGGGGTAAATCGCCCCTTTTTCCTGCTCTATTCTCAAAGCATTTTTTATAAATAATTTCATTTCAATCCCCGAAGCCCTCGATCTCCGGAGGACCTTCCTATTTTTGTTTTATTTTGATGAATAATTAAAGAGTGATGCAATAAATTTTTTTGTAAAAAAGCCTTTTTTTAGAAATTTTTAAAGAGCGGAGCTCAGGAGCTGAGTTCCCTCCGCTTTTAAATGGTCGCTCTGGAGCATGATATTGGAAGGAAGGAACATCACTGGTATTCATACTTGATAAATGATCAAAATAGTTATAAACAATTAAAATCTTTATGTTTGTTAATTATTATTGAGCTTTTGACAAAAATATCTTTATGTAATTTAACAATAAGGCGTGCTATAATTTAATCCCGTTGATGTTTTACAATTTAAAATCATAAAAAAAAGGTTCGTTGAGTATTAAAAAAAATTTTACGCCAATAAAAATAAACACAGTGCAAAACATAAAACAGTGCGCCATTAAAATTTGAAGTGCATTAAACAAAAATTACACTTTTTGTTTTTCAGTAAATTTCTTATTTTAAATATTAGTTTTAAATATCCACATGTATTAACTGATTTTTTTATTTTTTTTAAAGTTAACGACTGAGAGTAAATATTTTTACAACTTTTTAAAATTATGAACACTTACATCAATCATATATAACTGTTGTAATATATCTATGTATTTTTTAGATAAAAATTCCATAAACAAAAAATATATATCATCAACTTAAAGAGAGGCATTATTTTAGTAAAAATTTTTTCAAAAAAATTTCGGAAAGTTTATATTTTTGAGGACAAATTTAATATAATTTTAATTTTATATTTCAGTTTAAAAAAATATTATTTTCCTCGGTTAGAAAAAGTTACTATTAATAAACATATTATTAAACACATATCCGAAAAAGTTACTATTAATAAACATATTATTAAACACATATCCTACTATATTTTTTAGCATTGATAAACAAAAAAACTAATTAATTAAAATATCCTATTAAAAGTGCGGTACTTCAACTAAGCTTTTTTTCAATTTATTTGTTAAATTAATTATTTATTTGTTAAATTTATTTGTTGGGTTTTTTAGTAAAAGCCTCAACCTTGCCCCAAATAACAAAAGTTTTGTTTAGAATTATTTTTATTTAATTTTTCAAAAGTAGTGTTTTTTTGCAATTCTGCGCATACATTGTACTTGAAACTTTGTTCAATTACTAGTATTAAGGCGCTAGTGAGAAAAATCAAAATTTTTTTCATAAAGACCTCGATTACTGTAAATGATACATTGTTGTTTGCGATATACCTAAAATTATTTCTTCCTTACAAAAAACTAAAGTCTGTACATAAATGTGGACTGGCGAAAAAATTTGAGTTTTCAAATCTCAATAACGGTGCAACGGAATCAAATACTTATATCAGTGAGTAGCTTAAATACTTGGCTATAAGCTAAATCTCTTAGGCGCTCCCGCGCCACCGACACTTATTATTATTTTTTAATAAATAAAACTTTGAATTAATTTTGTCATCAGTAATGCAAGAATTAAAAAAGTACTCTGTTGTTTTTGCCGTTTTCCGCGCGGTTGAAGCAGATGGCGCTGGGAACTGGTGCCGTTTCTGCCACCAATTAAAACAGGTCTGCTATTTTTGTGCGGTTTTTATGAGGGGATGTTGGTTGTCTGCTCTGTACAATCCTTATTGTTGCCAAAAGGCTGTTATTGTGCGGTTGGGAGTTTTTATTTGTCTATTTTTCAATTTTTTATTTTGATCAATAAATCGATAACAAGGACCTAAATGAAAAAAGTGTTTCCTAAGAAAGTTGCGTAATTCCTTCTTCTTTCTAATGAGCCCATGTTTATTTTTGATCAATCAGTAACGAATGAGGAATATCGTTTTTAAGAATGGAGCGTTGGAATAATAATAATAAGAAGAAGAAAAAGAAGAAGAAGAAGAAGAAGAAGAAGGTTCTAAATTTCAAAATTTACCCACGTTCTCTAATTATGGTTGGCGCGGCGCCACGGGGCTAAATCGCCCCGTGGCGCTCCCGCGCCACCCATGATATATTTCCCGAGAGTATTTTTATCAAAATTCACTCGGCTAATTTTTTATGACGTATTCATTGCGCGCGGTTTTGAGATTTTCGACAAAAAATTGTTCATTGCTTGAGCTGCGCTTACTGAAGGATGTGCGTAATATTTAGCTCATAAGTTATTATTCGCAAGTGCAATTTTTTTCGCCTTAATTTTTTTTTTGAAGAAGGGGAGGGAGTTACCCACAAAATTTTCCATTGAGTCAAAATATGTACTATTTTGTTTCTGAAAATTTTAGAAATTATGGAAACTGAAATAAAAAGAATCGACACCACCACAGACCGTCTTTTGATATACAATTCTTCTAAAAAAACTCTTTATTAAGCTGAAAACAAGCCCTCAAAAATTGTTTAATTAAAACTTGACTGCGCTCCATGTACTTTTGGTGAACGCATGGTATTAGGAACAATGTCACAAATCAAATTCCTATATAGCTCAAAACACATTACTCCTTTAAAACTCAACCGATCGAACCGATTATTAAAAATGTCATAGCAATGAAGTGGAGCACTCTACCAAATTTGAATTAGATAGGTTTTGTATTAAAGGAGCCGTCTGGTTTGAGCGATATAGAAATTTGATTTGTGACAGTGCTCCTTAGAAATATATAAAAATTTAGAATACAAATTTTTCTCGACCGTTTAATTTCCAACTTTGATTGGCTGCTAAAGAATAAAATGATGAGTTCCGATTAATTTTTTTTTAAATTTTAACTATGGCTAAAAGTTTAGATTCAGAAAAAGCACTCTGCTGGTACGAAATCTTTTTACATTATATGCATTAATTAAATTCAATTTTTAATGATAGATTTTTAGAAATTGACAATAATAATAACAAAAAATTGATATTAAAAGCGAAAAAAATAAATTACGTTTTTTTAGTAGATCATGTAAAATTTTAAACAACTCTTATTTTCTATGTTTTAGAAGAGATTCAAAGCTTTTTAAATTATGAGTAGCCCTTGTTAGCTGTACGACTGACAAACATTTTTTCCTGAATTTTTCAAGACCCATTTCTTTATTTAAAAAAATAATATAGTTATGTAATTTTTTTGTTTGTTTGTTAATAATTTTAAATTTTTTACCACCCATAAAAGCTATTAATTGTCTATCATTGCGTTGTCCATGTTTAAACGCGATTTGTGTTTTTTTTTTAATAAAAGATAATGTTTTAATTTTAAATCTTATTTCTAACTTAAAATCTCCAAAATTTAAAACCCAAAACACGATGTTTCCAGATTTTTTGGCGGAAAAAAACTTATTGTTCATAAAGAAGTTGTCTATGAATGTTCGTGTTAATTTTTTTTTCAAATATTCAGCCTTTCTATGACATTTCTCTGAATATAGGCACCTTGCACTGGAACTCGGTTTATACATGAAGTATGCAATACACATAAGTGGCACCATAATGGATAATTACCGTATCTCCTACTTATTTTTCGTAGTATGCAGATCAACAGATCGAAAGCGCCCATAATTTCGATCGGTTGATCTGCATACTACGAAAACTAAGTAGGAGATACGGTAATCATCCATCATGGTGACGCTTATGTATATTGCATACTTTTTGTATAAACCGAGTTCCAGTGCAAAGTGCCCATAAGCTTTGCAATGATACCTCATTTAACCCAATTTGTTTGGTGTTTCGTTAGGTTATTTTTTAACCTTTTTTTAACGAAAATTTGTGGTTCAGTATAAAAATGTTCATGTTTATCTTTCCAAAAATATGATATTCTGGTTTTCCATTGACTGATAACTTCTAGCAGTAAGTTTAAGCCAATTAAGAAACATTTTTTTTATTTTTCGAAATCCATAGGGTCCCCCTTTAATGATGCGTTTTTAACTATAAAGATGTATATGTTACTTTTTTTAATTTTAACCCTTATAAAATATTCTCCAAACTGTAATCTCATTTAACCCAATCCGTTTGGTGGTTTGGAAGAAAAGTTCCTCCTTTCTTAAGTGAAAATGTATTATCTAGTATAAAGATGTCCATGTTGATATTTCCAAAAAAAAACATAATACATTGAATTTACATTGACTAATTAATGTTGCCAATAATTTGAGCCAATTCAAAGACAAAAAGTTTTGAACCAATTCAAAGACAAAAATTTTTATTCCACTTCCAAAGTCCATAGTTTGTCAAATGCGTTGTCCATCCTAATAAAATCCATGCAGAATTTTTAAAAAATTCAACCGCTTTTGGATATTTTCCCGAATTTAAGCTTTGCAATGATATTTCATTTATCCCAATCTATTTTGTGATTGAAAAGAAATATCATTCCTCTCTTTAGTGAAAAACGTTTTTCAGTATAAAGATGTCGATGTTCATCTTTCCAAAAAACATGATATTTTTATTATTCTTACGTTTGAGCCAATTCAAAAAATTTCTTTTAATTTTAAATTTCATAGGGTCCCCTCTTTGGTAAAAATGCATTGTCCAGCCTAAATATGTCCATGTAAAATTGTTTTAAATTTCAATTTTTTTAGGAATTTCCCCGAGGTATAAGATTTTTAATGATACCTCTTTCAGTTAAATCTCAGTTAAGTTTCGGTTGGGTGGTTGAGGAGGAGATAGGGAACACAGACACAACGACAGACAGACAGACATTACGTATATTTATTTAAGGATATTTTATTTTAAATTATAAACTTATTATTACTACAATATTATTATGTCTTGAGTTTTTTTGTAAAAAAGTAATTTGATGATTACAGGTATACGGTTACTAAGAAGATTTGTATTTAAAATTTTAAAGCACTGTTAATATAGTTTGGTTATCGAAATAAACAAAAAAATGAAGTTTTTATTTTTACCTTTTTTAGAGAAAATGTCTGTTTTCAATTTGCAAAAATGAATTTTTTTTTCTACAATGCTATCGGCAAATTATTTTTTAACGATCAATTTTTTTTGTAAAAAAAAACAAACAATATTTTGAATTAATATGCAGTAAAATATAATTATAGGTAAAACTCGATATTGTAAACTGTAGGCGTGATTTTTTGCCTCTGAATTTAAGAAATTACTACCGTACATTTAAACCAGCGTATGGTTGTCAAGCGCAACATTGAACAGTGTCAATTATTTTAATTTGCTCCCTCTCTTAGTCGTTCATCCTCGCGCGCAAAAAAGTTTATTTATACGTATGTGGCAACCACAAAGAATACATAAATTAAATTGTAACATTATGTCCACAAAATTTGTGTAATAATACTACAAAGTAGCACGTAATGTGCTTTAAATTTTTAACATTTTATTTACTAGGTAAGTTGTTGTGTAAACTATTGGTAATTACAATGTGGTTGTCACCTCAGTGACTTGTTATAAGAAATTAACAAAACAAAGGAAAATCACTGGCACAAAACTCAAGCGCTTAATTTATATTGTAAGTGTGCGTCGCGGCAAGTGCGCTGCTTTTTTGAATTTTTTTGATTTTTACACAAAAAAAAACTTGGAAGAGTACATGGAAAGAATTTCTGCTCATTTGAGTTTTCTGCAACATTTTATTCATCTTACATGAATAAAAGTAAAAATGCTGAATTATTTTGTATATAACTTGTAGCTTAAATGTTTAATCCCTTGAGAAAAATTTCAAGTACAGCATATGCTAACAAAACACAAATTTTAAAACATAATCTGCTTAATCACAAAAATATTCTGCAAATTTTTAGTCTCCTGGGGCCGAAATAGGGAATGAAGTGTGATTTACAAAAACTGTTTCTCAAACATTATCAAAATTTTAGACATAAAGTGTAAATGAATACCACATTTTTGTAGGATAAATTTGTGTATAAGATACTAAAATTTGCATTTGCAATATAATTAGTGCTTTCAACGGTTTCAATATTTGTTGCAAATCATTGTATACATGCTAGTTAGTAAAAATGATCTTTTAATGAGTGATTTTCAGTAATTATAAAAATTATTTTTAAAAAACTTTAGGGCCTTTTTTATATAATATAAACTAATATTGTATTTTACAACTGCATAAAAATAAATCTAACTGTGATTTAATGTGATTTAACAATGGAAAATTAGATTGGTAATAATACTCTATCTTCATTTAAAATGTTACAACAACTAAAATATATATAGTGGCGATTGTACAATGTTTTTATGAGAATACCAGGCTTATTGCAGTGCACCATTAAGAACAGCCATGATATAGCATTAAATTTTCTTTAAAACACTAAACGTTTTTATATCAAACATAAAACACCATTGCTACAAATATTTTATTGAATTAATCGATGTAAACGAAAAATAATTTTTTAACAATTAAAGGTGCAGTATACTAATTCATGTTGTATTTTATTTTGCGTTTTAATTAATATTAATCGATGTATTACGTCACACTGAGAAAAAAATTGTGTTACAGCAAAAATTAATTCCCAACGATTAGCGAGTTATTAACAAGAATATTACTTGGTTATTTCCATGTTGTTTTTTTATACACCATTTTATAAAAGAAAACATTTTTATTGGACGGATATTAATAAAACTTAATAAAAATCATGCTAGGGTACCAAAAAGCTTTAGTTTTAAATTTGGTTCAATTTAGAAATATATTAAATGGGTACTGTCATTTTAAAAAAAAATTGTGTTCTATAGTTGGTGTGTTTTTTGGTGTCTTTTTGCTTGCTGTTATTCTGGTATTATTTGTTAGCTATTCAAAATTTTACTTTAAAAAAGGTGAGCTATTGCGATTTGCAATTATAATTTGCAATTTGCAATCTTTTAAAACACACCATAAACCAAACACCAAACTTTTTTTGGAATATGATATTTTTAAAATGGCATTATTTATCTAATACCTTTCGTAATTGAAACAAATTTAAAATTTAAGCTTTTTGGTACCTTAGCAAGAATTCTGTGAATTTTTGTTAATAATTGTGTAGTAGAAATGTTTTATTTTGAAAAATGGTGTATAAAAATACATTGGAAATAATCAAGCGGTCGTTGAGAATTAATTTTTGATGCAATACAATTTATTTCTCAGTGTGCCCTGATACATCGATTAGTATTAATTAAACAACCATAAAAAATACTCCAAGATTTAGTATACTGCACCTTTAAAGCTCACTGTTTTTTTGTATATTTTGTGAAACGGTGGATTTTAAAAATTCTGCGCGTCAATTTGTTAAGAAAACACTTTATAACCGCATACATTCAATGGTATTCTAATGATCCTTACACAAGTTTACAAGATTAGCCTGATATTGTGTAGTGTATTTGTATATATATATATAAACAATAGTGTATTTAGTAGATTAACACCAAATTACATTTTAAATGCCATTTAACATGGCTATATCTCATACCTAACTGTGCACACATGAGATAATTGACTTAATTCCGGCCAAGTTTTAATTTCACCCACGAATTTAATATGTTATAAAACAAAATTTTATAAAATTAAAAAGAAAAAAGAAACGGGAAAGGAACATTAACACAACCACTGAAAACTTTTTTTATCCCCACGGGAATTGGATACCCCCCACCCACAAAAACGCCTATTTCTTCCTGGCGGAGAGCGGTTACGCCCTTAATTTCAGCCTGGAAGACGTTAGCTTTAAAGTAATAAATAAAGTGTTTTTTTTTCTTAATTTTTTTAGAATTATAATTAAAAATAATTATTTTTACCTGTAAAAATTTCATTTTTTTCGTTTATTTGTTAATTAAATTAGTTTGGAAACAACGTTTTTTTAACACAATAGTCTACACTCTCCAAGTTGAACGGACGTTTTTCAGTGTTAAAGATTTCTACAAAATTATGACGCTATATCACTATTATCAGCCAATGAACGGCTGCGAAAAAAATTGATCTTCAATGAACGTGGATATTTCAATTTTTAGCTCCTCCAACTTACATTCCCACAAAACAAAAGATAGAGCTGAAAATTACTATAAGTACCCGTCGTTGATGATCCTTAAAATTTTAATGTGAATACAAGAAATACTTCCCACTACAACTGTTAATTTATTGCTAAGGCAGTCCTTTACAAAAATTATTTTAGTGCAAGCCAAAGGCTTATTTCGGCCACCTTTAATTTGCTCCAGATGCATATAGTTTATTTAATTTAAATTTTTTTGATTATAAATTGCCGTTACCTCTATATATTGATTAAGTTTTTAATACTAAAAAATTATTTTATGTTGATTAATCCTAATAATTTGTGATTATGTTTTTGCTAAATTTTTTCAAATGATAGTTTAATTTTTTTAAATTTAAATTTTGAAAAAAACAATGTCATAGGTTTTGTTTACTAATGTAAAAAAAATCAAATTTCAAAAAAGTTATTTTAATTTTAAGTTTTGTTGAACAACAAAAAATTAATTTAAGGATTTTGAGGATTTAAATGAAGGTGATAAGTCACGTATTGCGGTTGTATCATTCTTCTAAAATACATTTTAAGTGATTGATGTTAGGAAATATATAGGTTAAATAATTTAAAATCTGATTTTGCACAGCTATCCAGGTTTTTATCTGTGTTAAAAACTAAAGATCTAAAGACTAAATGCAGGAAATGTTAACAAGTTCGCCAAATCATTTTAACCCAAAATAATTTAATAAAAAACAATCAAGGCAATTTTTGCAGGCATCCAAATAGATATGTAATTTTTATACAAAAATTTTAGTATTTCTAGGTTTTAGTTTTTAGATCTGTATTAACAAATATAAAACTTGGACAACTGTCTACAATGAAATTTTTAAATATTTAGCCTTTTTACACATGTTTAAATATTTTTTTGATTTAGTGTGGACTCTTTAAAAGTATTTAATACAATATAATTTTTGCTGTATGTGGTGATATACAAAAAAAGTGGCCAAAATTAATTCAGTTACGTTGATACTATATTTTTACAATTAAGAGATCATTGCGAAAAATCAAAAACATAAATTTTTTACAATCGAGAAATTGAGACATAATTATTATTAGCTTTAACACAAGAGAAACTGCATAAATATTATGCATTTTTCTAGAGATTCTTTGTTCTGTGTTTGATATAAATTCTTTGTTATGCCTACAAAAATTAAATTGAATTATAAAAGCTGAAATTGTTGAAGATGACATGTGCATGTTTAACAAATGCTGAAAACTATTGTTTAAAGTTTTTTAAAAGAGTTCATCAATACTACTTTATTTATTCACGAGTTACAAAAAAAATTTTGTTCATAAAAGTTTTACTTATGACAGTTGCAGTTGCTATTAAGCACTAAGGCCAATTGTTCTCATTAAATATTGTTTTGTCATGTATAGTCGATACAAAAAAAACGTCAACTGGAAAAACACTTAATTTAAACCATTTTATCCTAATAGTGGTGAATATATAGCTAAATAAAATAAAAATTAGCATTTCTACCGGAAAAATTCCCTTATATCCCTCTATGTAATTAGCGATTGAGTTTTGATCCTCAGCGATTAAACTTGAAATGGTCATTTTTTACGAAAAAATATTGGAATCAGAGACTAAAATTATCTTTCTGTATCGCTGTTTAAATCTTATCATAAAAAACACATGTGTAAAATTGTCAGGGCTGAAGTTTTGGCTTGTTTTTAACCTCTAATGATAGCTAAAAATTACCCAACTGTTAACAAAATCAAATAATAAAATTAATGGCAGCAAAAATCGCTATCAACTTTGTTTCAACCTTTGTTTCAAGGGGAAATTAAGAATGCACTTGCGACGCATACTCATTTACACTTGTAATAAAGGGATCCTTTAAGAAAAACACTGAATTTTTCTACTTAAAATAGTGGTGTAAACTGTTACTGTTACTTTTATCCTTAAACTAATAAAAGTAACGGATTTTGGATTACTTTTACTTTTGCTCGACTTTTAAATTTCAATAGATTTGTTTTACTCTTACTCGACTTTTGAATTTTCAATTACTTTTACTCCTATTTGAATTTTTTCCTGCAAATATTTAATTAATTTAAGTAAAATTTAAGCAATTTCAAAAAGTAAATTTTTGAATATTAGAAAGAAAAAAGTTTTTAACCCGCCAACACGTTGAAACACTTTATTTATACCAAACAACATATTAAAATGAAAATTTATACATAAAATTGGAAAAACCTATGAAAAGGAGCTCTGAACCTCCAGAACTTATAGTCTATACAAAAATGATGCGGACTGACGACAAAACTGGAAATTTGAAATGTTATATATCCATAACGGAGGTTAGAATATGTGCGGTATATATATAGGAGCATAGCTTAGACTCGTGGCTATCTTTTAAAAAGGTTAGGAAAAAATGTTTTTGATGACGTCATCGCTACAGTCAATGCGGTGAATAAAGCCTGGTCCAAAAAAAAAAACAAAACCTTTTTATTAGTAGGAGATAAAAAAGCCGCTAGGTATGCAGTTAAAACATACTTTTCTGAGTTTTTTCTAAAAGTTTGAGCGAAATCGGCTCACTTGCTCAATTTTTTTTACTATGCGTTAAATGCGCGCGTTTTTCGCGATTTTTCGCGAATTTTTGCTACGCTAATATACTGTCGGAATTATTTATTTTGTTTTGCTTCCTGCTGGAAATGTGTACGATATTGATCATATTGTTATATAATAGATCTCCGCCAATTTTTATTCATTATTTTGACCTAAAAATTTTTTTTGGGGGGGTTGACTCCCCGGGGATAGGGGGTCCAAACACAAATGCCGAAAATTTTTTTCAACATTTTTTTCAAAACAATAAAAATGTAAAATTTATGACGTGTAGCGAATTTTAATATCTGCTTTGTGTGCAAAAACCAATATTACGCTTACAATAAGCTGTCAGCATACGGGCTTGATAAATTTTAAGACTCTGCGATATTGTTATGCACAAATACTTGTTTGTATATTTTGTTGGGCTTCTTTTTGAGCCACTACTACGAACCATGGTGCTTGCTGAAGTGCTGAAGCACCAGAAACTGGGAGACCACAATCTGGAACACCCTGGGTGAAAGCTACTGTAGAAGAGGTACCCAGAGTATGCGAATCCCAGGTGGTGGAAACTGGTCTTCTGCGACCAGGAACTCTATGAAGGTTACTGCCTGCTCCTGGTTCTTCCGGAGTGTGCATCAGCTGGAAAGTTGTCAAAACACCGATCGGTCGAACCCTTTCAGTAGAGACCTGTCGATTTCCAGACATTTGAAGTGACCGCCAGGTACCCCTACTGAGATCAATGGGCTCATCTTGAGGGTCATTATGCTTAGGTTTTTTCCTATTACTGGGGTTTGTGTCCACATTATCTAATTTATGTTTGAAAGGTTTATGTAGATTGGGTTTGCTAGGCGGTTGTTCCAGGACAGGTTCTTCCATAGTAATGACGACTGAAGAGACCTGTTCATTTTGCGCTTGCTCACGATGAGCAGTAGTGTCGCAAATTCTATAATAAGGAGGGAATGTCGCAAATTCTATAAAAGTGAGTGTTATCACTGCTTCTACTTGTGATATTTATGCCTGAGGAGGCAGCTTCACGTCAAACTTGCTGATCATAATTGCCGATAATTATGTTGACGATTGTATTTAAACTGATGCCATTATATCGTTGTTCATGAGCTCCTGCTCCTAGGGCACATAGAGGGGATACTGGGAATCTTTGAGTTTCCTGCTTCTCCTGTTCCATTTTCCAGTTTCCACCCATCAATGATAACATGTTAAATTACGAGGACCAAATTACTCTTCTAATGGACACTATGTTGTCCAGGGTTTCATTTGAGTTACAAGAAAGTGTGTCGGCTGCTGATATTGCATCTATTGGTAATTCTTGTGTATCTGTGGGGTCTATAGAAGCTATCCACGCATGTTTACAACTATACCCACCCACAGACCAGAACATGGAACTGGACATCGATTTTATGAATAATTTATCAAGTGCAATTTTTCGTGATACAGGGCACTTAGAAAATGAACCTTTGCAGGGCATGGACCAAACCGGGTCAACGACCTGGGGAGAAAAGATGCCCTTGGCTACGGTTTAATCTTCCAGTGACAGCATCCTAATCTGGGAGGATGAGGTCATTGTTAATCCTTCCTTGCCCTATTCCCCGTCTTATAGAGAGGCCACTCCTTCTACAGATCCTCAAAGCGCCAACTCAAATTTCCAGAACGCCAATAAAAAACCAGAATTTAATATTTAACCAAAACAAATATCATCATCAGCACCTGAATTTATGGACCATGGAAATCCACTTAAGGAAACGCATATCGTTATTCATGATCCTCATCACCCTATCAGCTAAAATTTTTATGACCCTGCTTGGACATCATCTGAGAGCGAGCAAAGCATAAAAAGCGGCTCATCTGCAGAACCCAGGGAATGTATATGCGGAACTATTTACCCAATATGGGCACACCCACCTCATAAACCCTCTCCACCTTGGGAGGTTGATTGTAGCGAAGGAGAATCGTCTACAAGATGTAGCGATATCTCGATACCACCAACCAATTCTATAAAAAGATGCTTGGCATTCAAACGACATAAACACCTCTATCAAAGAAATTGTTGGGAACAACATGAACGGGATATCATAACATGGGCATGGATTTGGTGGTGCAGTAATTCAGTAGCAACCCGCCCTGCAAGTCCGGAACCTCTGTTGAAAGCCCATGTCAATCAACCTAGTCGCCCTAGGCTAAGTACTTACCAAGACAAAGCTCGCCGCAGAAAATGGAGAGAGAGACGTCGTCTGAGGAAATAGGGACACACCAAGGAGGAAGTTCAACAACTAGTACCTCCTTTACCCCCTGCCCCTAATCCAATCCTACGCCAAGTCATTGCACCACAATTTGTAAATCGTCGTAGTGCAGTGTTTTTTCACCAATATGGCAGTTAACACATACAACTAG
>JASAMX010026866.1:0-36539 GCA_030248175.1 Microlaimidae sp. YZB2_3
TAATGGGGGAAGATCTATTCTACGACACGGGAGTACATTCTGCATAATATCTTTAAAAAGAACCTCTTCTGCAATAATAACTTTTGCAAAAATCATTCCAGTAAAATATCTTCGGAAAAATAATAACTTTTAGGCGTGCGTCGCGGAAAATATTATGTTGGAAGGTATTTAGAGGAGTAAAAGGAGAACCCAGGAGAAAAGTCCCCAGGGTGACCGGGTGATAGCAAAGGATAAAACCCGGGCGGTTTAAAAAAATCGTATTTAAATCTTCACTTGACCAGAAATTAAGTTATAAAACTAAGTTTCATTGTTACTCTACATTTGGGCAAAAGTTAATGGATAAAACTATTTTTTTAGCGAAAATTAAATAAAGATATTTTTATGGCATTATGTTAATGACATCCGAGGAGGAGTGCCACAAAAGAGAGCTGTCCGGAAAAATACCTTCTACAAAATATCTTCTGGAAAAAATATCTTCTTTCAGCAGTATTTTATTCACTATTATTAATAACTTTTAAGGGTTTTTTTTTTAACTTTTTTATGTCGTTTTAGCTTGATTTTAAGGTTTCGCTTAGGCTTAGGAACAAAAAGTTTTCTTTAGTTGAGAATTTAAAAGTCTTTCAGAAGATATTCTTTCCGAAGATATTTTGTAGAATGTATTTTTTCCAGGCGCCAACAAAACCGGCCCGACGCCGCCGCCTACGCCTAGTGGGAAAAGGACAAAAAATCGCGCAGAGACCTTTAGGATCCAATCTTCTTTAGGAGGCAAAATTAAATATTTAAATATGCACTACAAAAGTTTAAAAAATTGTCTTGGAGTTTGCGAACATACATTTTACTTTCTTTTGTATTACAAGTAGCCCGTGTCAGCCATACGGCTGACAAATAATTTTTCCCGCATATTCTTTATATTCATTTAGCTAATTTTTTTTCGAAATTCAACCATTTTATGCCATTCCCATGATTGTAAGCTTTACAGTGATACCTAGTTACCCTCTCTAATTTTAGTTGGAGAAAAGGGTGTTTCCCTCTTTTGTTGAAAATATGTTGTCCAGCATAAAGATGTTGATATTAATTATTTTACTATTTTCAACCACCTTATGATGCTCCCTGAACTATAAGGTTTCCCATAATATCTCATTTAGCCCAACTTTTTTGTGGTTGGAGAAGGAAGGTCGTTCCGTCTTTAGTGAAAAAAAACGTTGTCCAGTATTAAGATGAAATTACCAAAAGCCAATTCTGATTCTTAATAAAAAACACAAAAACCCACTCAATTAATTTAAGTCAATTCAAAAAAATTTCCAAAGTCCATAGGTCCCTTCTTTTGTGAAAATGTGTTGTCCAGGCTAAAGATGTCCAATGCAAAAATTTTCTAAATTTTGACCCTTTATGACATTCCCCGGATTGTAAGCTTTGCAATGATATCTCATTTAGACCAATCCCTTTTGTGGTTGATGAGGGTGAGCAAGGTAATTCCCTTCTTTAATGAAAAAAACGTTGTCCAGTATAAAGATGTCCATGTTGATTTTTCCAAAAATCATGATATTTGGCTTTGCATTGCCTAATTACTCTTTTCAATAAGTTTGAACCCATTGTGAGTCAAAAAATTTTTTAAGTTTTAAAATCCATAGGTGAAAATGCGTTGTCCATTATAAAGATGTCCATGTAAGTTAAAATTTAACCCCTTTTCAGACATTCCCTGGGGTATAAGCTTTCCTATGATAACTCTTTCAACTTAATCCGTTGGGTGGTTAGGGAGGAGTTAGGGAACACACAGACAGACAGACAGACAAACACACACACACACACACACACACACACACACACACACACACACACACACACACACACACACACACACACACACACACACACACACACACACACACACGCACACACACACGCACACGCACACGCACACACACACACACACACACACACACACACACACACACACACACACACACACACAGTACGTCTATTTATATATAGATTTCTGCACAATTATGTCTGGGGCCTGTTTCATAAAATACTGGTCTTCGTAAATTACAAGTCTATCAATAACTTTTTTTATTCTGAACCATTTGCGTTGAAATTTGAAATGAAAAAAGATTATATGCCATGTGCAAACTATTTAAAATTTCATGTACGTAGCTATTGTGTGTTTAAAGTTATTCCAGATTTAAACTTTGGCCACTTGTAATTTTTCACAAGTTCTCAAAAGAAAAATTTACCCTACTCCGAGTAGGGTAAAATTTACTTTACGATTTCACTTGATTTTTTTAAAAGTTTGTAAAAAAACTTGAATACAAGTGAAAATACAAGTGAAAAATACAAGTAAAAAATACAAGTAAAAATACCATTGTAAATTTGAATTATTTTTTTTGTTGGTTTGTGGAGGTATATTAAAAAATCTATATATAAAAAAATATAAAAAATCTATATAAAAACTAAATATATTATTATTTATATTACTAATATTAAATTATTTATTAAAAAATCTATATAAAAAACACGTATAAAAACATCTTTTTATTTGTTTAAAAATTTATAAGTCAGTAATTTTAAAAACTTGTATTTTTCTCTATTTTACAAACTTGTAAAACTTACCAGTATTTTATGAAACAGGCCCCTGATCTTCAAAATTATCAGGCAATGAAATTGTATATAACACAACTATCTATTTTTGATGTCTTTAAATTTTGCGAATGAGTATGGTGTAAGTTCTAATAACAAAAAATATTACTGATAATATTTATTACTGATAATATTATTTATCTTTTGACTTGTTTTGGCACACAGTCATAAAAAATTACTTATTATTTTTGCTTAAAAAAATTTTTTAATACTAAAAGCAAGTTAGAGCCTCAACAAATTCGCAAACGATTAATTTAGCTGTGTTTATTGTTCAATGAATGTTTTAAAATGAAAAAAAAATTGATCGCCCGGATTTTATCCTTGCGTCGCGATGATCCACCCTTTCTACAGATCACCTTCGCCCGGGTTTTATTTATACTCTCGGATGTCATTAACATAATGCCATAAAAATATCTTTATTTAATTTTCGCTGAAAAAAATAGTTTTATCCATTAACTTTTGCCCAAATGTAGTAAAACAACTAAACTTAAGTTTTATAACTTAATTTCTGATCAAGTATAGATTTAAATACGATTTTTTTAAACCACCCGGGTTTTATCCCCTGCTATTGCCCGGTCACCCGGGACTTTTCTCCTGGGTTTTATTCTCTCCCAAATACCTTCCAACATAATATTTTCCGCGACGCACGCCTAAAAGTTATTATTTTTCCGAAGATATTTTACTGGAATGTATTTTTGCAAAAGTTATTATTGCAGAAGAGGTTCTTTTTAAAGATATTATGCAGAATGTATTTCCGGTGTCGTAGAATAGATCTTCCCCCATTACAGATCTTCCCCCCGGAAGATTTATTGTGGTTTACGCCAGAATAGATCTTCCCCCCTCAGAATATTTATTTCCCCCCCCCCTGTGTTAAAGCATACAGCAAAAATTTGCATAAAATTATTAACAGAGGGGGAAAGATTTATTCTGGTGTTCACTCTAGAATAAATCTTCCCCCAGCTATAAATCATGTAACAATTATTTGCATATTAAAAACAACATTTTTTTTTGTTTTTTGTGTCATTTCGTTTTTTTTTCTTTTAATAAAAAAAATTCATAAAAAATACTCGAGGTTTCAGATCAAAGAATTGGTAATAAACACAAAAAAATAAATTTTATTCTAATCAAACATTTGAGATGTCCAAAATATTTTTAAAAAACTTGCCTTTTTTAAGTTAACACCTTTTGAATGTTTTACTTAAAATTAGGATTTCGATCCTATAAAGCTAAAATGTGAACCCTAAGCAAACCTAAGCAGAAAACTTAAATTCAAAATATTAACCGTTTAAAATATTAAGCAACATATTATGAAAAAAGTTAGAACTCGTTGGAAAGTTTGGCGGCGCCAGAAAAAATACATTCTGCATATCTTCAGAAACTATCACTTCCTGATTAAAGACAAAAAAACTTTTTTCCTAAGCCTAAGCAAAACCTAAAAATCAACCAAACCTAAACAACCAAAAAAATAACAACTTTAAACCTGTTTATTGTTAAATTAACTGCTGAACATGAAGAAGATTGTTTTGTTTTCGTATTGACTTTTAAATAAAAAAAAACTAAAAACTTATGGATACTAATAATCTAATTTTTATTTCTTCTTATTTTAATTTTTGTCTATATATTATGTTTTATAAGAATCAAAAATTGAAAGGTAAATAATGAATCGAATACTGATCGAAAATAAATTAAACTGGTGTCATTTTTTCATGTCTTTTTTTATTATACTTTGTTTTAAAAATTGATAAACTTGAAGAAAAAAAGCCTTTTCACGATATTAATTTTCTTAAAAAAATATTCAGTTTATTTAATTATGGCATATTTTTTTACACAGTCAAACAAACGAACTAATGCAAACGTATTTTTTTATCTCCGAAAACCAACTAAATAATACTTAATTAATAATGTCAATGCTCAACTGTTTTTTGAATTAACAACAATTAAAGCTAAAGTTGATTTATATAAAAATACAAAAAACAAACTATTTTTTTCTAAATGTAACATTTTAACCTTGTGTTAAAAGTTATGCTTTTAAAATTTGCCCTAACAAATTCTCACGTATCATTTTTTAAATTTATGCAAAGGGGAAACGGAACCAGACCATACGAGATTAAATAAAATCAAGATTATCTCAAGCGCACCAGAATAATACGGGGGAAGATCTATTCTAGAGCGCACTAGAATAAATTCCGGGGGAAACAAAAATAGGGGGGAAGATCTATCGCGACACCGCTCCATTAAAATACCAGCTAAAAATCCCATCAACATACTCTACAAACAACATACAGAGATAAAATCCATCGTAATGACAATATACGATGACCTCGCTATTTCCTGAACCAAGCAAAACCTAAAAATCAAGCTAAATGATCGATGTCAAGTAGTCCGAATGTAAAATACCAATCCAATTTAATAAATCATAATAAAATATCAGATAAAATAGCTGAGTAGACTGCGAGCTTAGAAAAAATAAAACATTCTAAGCTTACGATAAAACTAATTTAGCACATTATTGCGAACGCATTCGATTCTGGAAATTGCACACGTATGGGAATTTGCCATGGATTTACACACTATGGAGAATTGCACGTCATCTTCAAGAACAACCCACTCAAGTCGTCACCGAACAATGATATTTAAAATCGTATTTCAAGTAAATATCGGATAAAACTCACAAATAACATAAGCAACCTAAGAAAAAACCTAAAATCAAGCTAATATAATTTTTTGATTGAGTTTTTTTTAGTGCTTCAAATAAGATCTATCATCCAGATTCAGTTTATGACTTATCATGATAATTTTTAAATTATCACTTATTAGATTATAAAAAAAATATTTAAATAATAGTGTTTTGAAAAATAACGTTTAAACTAGTAGTCGTCCATTTAAAATAGTCCATCTTATCTTCTGTGACCTCTAAAGTTCCCGAAATTCTCTCTACATCTCTCTCAACATCTCGTTCTACATCTCTCTCGAAAACTCTCTTAAACATCTCTCTCGTAAAACTCGTCTCTGATGCGATTGTCGATCACTCTCAAAAGACAAGTTCTCCTATTTTACTTAAACAATGCATGAAAACCTTTTTCCTTGAGTTCAAGCAAAAGCCAAAAATCAAGCAAAATTTATCATGATAAACTTATTAAATGATTTGAAAAAAATGAATTGTAATTTACATTAGACTATTTGACCATCGATCAATTAGCTGATTTTAGTTGCTAGTTCAGGAAAAATAAGCCCGAAGTCAATCAGTCAGATGTCAAATACCCGATGTATTTACCGAAGTGTTTAAGAAAGTCAAATGTCGACGAATTTTACGCTGTATATACATGGAGCCGTGTCGCAGAATAGATCTTCCCCCCTATTTGTTTCCCCCGAAAATTATTCTAGTGCGCTCTAAAATAGATGTTCCCGTAAGATTATTCTGTGCGCTCTAAAATAGATCTTCCCTGGAAGATTTATTCTGATTTACGCCAGAATAGATCTTCCCCCTCAGAATAGGTATTCCCCCCGGAAGATCTATTCTGGTTCAAACACCAGAATAAATCTTCCCCCCTCAAAAATTTGCATAAATTTAAAAAATGATACGTGAGAATTTGTTAGGGCAAATTTTAAAAGCATAACTTTTAACACAAGGTTAAAATGTTACATTTAGAAAAAAATAGTTTGTTTTTTGTATTTTTATATAAATCAACTTTAGCTTTAATTGTTGTTAATTCAAAAAACAGTTGAGCATTGACATTATTAATTAAGTATTATTTAGTTGGTTTTCGGAGATAAAAAAATACGTTTGCATTAGTTCGTTTGTTTGACTGTGTAAAAAAATATGCCATAATTAAATAAACTGAATATTTTTTTAAGAAAATTAATATCGTGAAAAGGCTTTTTTTCTTCAAGTTTATCAATTTTTAAAAACAAAGTATAATAAAAATAGACATGAAAAAATTAACACATCAGTTTTAATTTATTTTCGATCAGTATTCACCATTCATTATTTACCTTTTCAATTTTTGATATCTCTTATAAACACATAATATATAGACAAAAATTAAAAAAAGAGAAGAATAATAAAAATTAATATTATTAGTATCCATAAACTTTTTTAGTTTTTTTTTTGGATTTTAAAAGTCAATACGAAAACAAAACAATCTTCTTCATGTTCAGCAGTTAATTTAACAATAAACAGGTTTAAAAAGTTGCGTTATTTTTTGGTTGTTTAGGTTTGGTTTGTTTTTTAGGTTTTGCTTGGGCTTAGGAAAAAAGTTTTTTTGTCTTTAATCAGGAAGTGATAGTTTCTGAAGATATGCAGAATGTATTTTTTCTGGCGCCGCCAAACTTTCCAACGAGTTCTAACTTTTTTCATTAATATGTTGCTTAATATTTTTAAACGGGTTAACGGTTAATATTTTGAATTAATTTAATTTTCTTCTTTGGTTTGCTTCGGGTTCACTTTTTAGCTTTATAGGATCGATATCCTTATTTTAAGTAATACTTTCAAATGGTGTTAATTTAAAAAAAGGCAAGTTTTTTAAAAATATTTTGGACGTATCTCAAATGTTTGATTAGAATAAAATTTATTTTTTTGTGTTTATTACCAATTCTTTGATCTGAAACCTCGAGTATTTTTTATGATTTTTTTCCTAAAAAAATTAAAAGAAAAAAAAAACGAAATGACACAAAAAACAAAAAAAAATGTTGTTTTTAAATATGCAAATAATTGTTAGCATGATTTATAGCTGGGGGAAGATTTATTCTAGAGTGAACACCAGAATAAATCTTTTCCCCCTCTTGTTAATAATTTTATGTGAAATTTTTGCTGTATGCTTTAACACAGGGGGGGGGGGGAAGATACATAGCTCTTAGAGGGGGAAGATCTATTCTGGCGTAAACCACAATAAATCTTTCGGGGGCAAAGATCTGTAATGGGGGAAGATCTATTCTACGACACCGGAAATACATTCTGCATAATATCTTTTAAAAGAACCTCTTCTGCAATAATAACTTTTGCAAAAATACATTTCCAGTAAAATATCTTCGGAAAAATAATAACTTTTAGGCGTGCGTCGCGGAAAATATTATGTTGGAAGGTATTTGGGAGAGAATAAAACCCAGGAGAAAAGTCCCGGGTGACCGGGCAATAGCAGGGGATAAAACCCGGGTGGTTTAAAAAAATCTGTATTTAAATATATACTTGATCAGAAATTAAGTTATAAAACTTAAGTTTAGTTGTTTTACTACATTTGGGCAAAAGTTAATAGGATAAAACTATTTTTTTCAGCGAAAATTAAATCAAAGATATTTTTATGGCATTATGTTAATGACATCCGAGAGTATATAAATAAAACCCGGGCGAAGGTGATCTGTAGAAAGGGTGGATCATCGCGACGCAAGGATAAATCGTCGGCGATCCAATTTTTTTTTCATTCTTAAAACATTCATTGAACAATAAAACACAGCTAAATTAATCGTTTTCGAATTTGTTGAGGCTCTAACTTGCTTTTAGTATTAAAAAATTTTTTTAAGCAAAAATAATAAGTAATTTTTTATGACTGTGTGCCAAAACAAGTCAAAAGATAAATAATATTATCAGTAATAAATATTATCAGTAATATTTTTTGTTATTAGAACTTACACCATACTCATTCGCAAAATTTAAAGACATCAAAAATAGATAGTTGTGTTATATACAATTTCATTGCCTGATAATTTTGAAGATCAGGGGCCTGTTTCATAAAATACTGGTAAGTTTTACAAGTTTGTAAAATAGAGAAAAATACAAGTTTTTAAAATTACTGACTTATAAATTTTTAAACAAATAAAAAGATGTTTTTATACGTGTTTTTTCAATATAGATTTTTTAATAAATAATTTAATATTAGTAATATAAATAATAATATATTTAGTTTTTATGTAGATTTTTTATATTTTTTTATATATAGATTTTTTAATATACCTCCACAAACCAACAAAAAAAATAATTCAAATTTACAATGGTATTTTTACTTGTATTTTTTACTTGTATTTTTCACTTGTATTTTCACTTGTATTCAAGTTTTTTTACAAACTTTTAAAAAAATCAAGTGAAATCGTAAAGTAAATTTTACCCTACTCGGAGTAGGGTAAATTTTTCTTTTGAGAACTTGTGAAAAATTACAAGTGGCCAAAGTTTAAATCTGGAATAACTTTAAACACACAATAGCTACGTACATGAAATTTTAAATAGTTTGCACATGGCATATAATCTTTTTTCATTTCAAATTTCAACGCAAATGGTGCAGAATAAAAAAAGTTATTGATCGACTTGTAATTTACGAAGACCAGTATTTTATGAAACAGGCCCCTGACATAATTGTGCAGAAATCTATATATAAATAGACGTAGTGTGTGTGTGTGTGTGTGTGTGTGTGTGTGTGTGTGTGTGTGTGTGTGTGTGCGTGTGCGTGTGCGTGTGCGTGTGCGTGTGCGTGTGCGTGTGTGTGTGTGTGTGTGTGTGTGTGTGTGTGTGTGTGTGTGTGTGTGTGTGTGTGTGTGTGTGTGTGTGTGTGTGTGTTTGTCTGTCTGTCTGTCTGTGTGTTCCCTAACTCCTCCCTAACCACCCAACGGATTAAGGTGAATGAGGTATCATTGGAAAGCTTATACCCCAGGGAATGTCGTAAGGGGGTTGAAATTTTAACTTACATGGACATCTTTATACTGGACAACGCGTTTCCCTATGGATTTTGGAACTTAAAAAATTTTTTGACTCACAATGGGTTCAAACTTATTGGAAAGAGTAATTAGGCAATGCAAAGCCAGAATATTATGATTTTTGGAAAATTGAACATGGACATCTTTATACTGGACAACGTTTTTTTCATTAAAGAAGGGAATTACCTTGCTCACCCTCATCAACCACAAAAGGGATTGGGTTAAATGAGATATCATTGCAAAGCTTACAGTCCGGGGAATGTCATAAAGGATTAAAATTTAGAAAATTTTTGCATGGACATCTTTAGCGTGGACAACACATTTTCACAAAAGAGGAACCTGTGGACTTTGGAAATTGAAAATTTTTTTTCTGAATTGACTTAAACTAATTGATAAGAGTAAGTAACCAATATAAAATCAGAATGTGATGTTTTTGGTAAGATTAACATAGACATCTTAATACTGGACAACGTTTTTTTTTCACTAAAAAGCGGAACGACCTTCCTCTCCAACCACAAAAGAGATTGGGCTAAATGAGATATTATGGGAAACCTTATAGTTCAGGGAGCATCATAAGGTGGTTGAAATTAGTAAAAAATTAATATCAACATCTTTATGCTGGACAACATATTTTCAACAAAAGAGGGAAACACCCTTCTCCCCAACTAAAATTAGAGAGGGTAACTAGGTATCACTGTAAAGCTTACAGTCATGGGAATGGCATAAAATGGTTGAATTTTGAAAAAAAATTAGTAAATGAATATAAAAATATGCGGGAAAAATTATTTGTCAGCCGTATGGCTGACACGGGCTACTTGTTAGGTAAAAAAACAAAAGTAAAATGTATGTTCACGCAAACTCCAGGAGACGATTTTTTAAGCAGTTTTTAGTGCATATTTAAAAAAAAATTTCGCCTCCGACGGCTGGAGGGACACCCCCAGACCCTTCGGCCGACGCTTTGCGTCGGCTGGCGCCGCTACGCGGCGCAGGCGGCGGCGTGCGCGCCGCTTTTGTGGCGCCTGGGAAAAATACATTCTGCAAAATATCTTTGGAAAGAATATCTTCTGAAAGACTTTTATATTCTCAACTAAAGAAAACTTTTTTTTCCTAAGCCTAAGCGAAACCTTAAAATCAAGCTAAAACGACATAAAAAAGTTTAAGAAAAGCTTTAAAAGTTTTTAATAATACTGGATAATTTACTGCTGGAAGAAGATATTTTTGCCGGAAGATATTTCGCAGAAGGTATTTTTTCCGGACATCTCTTTTGTGGCACTTTTTCTGCCCCCAGACCGCCCCCCTATCGACATGAAATCCTGGGTACGCCACTGATAATACTCTATTCACGATTTTACCAAGTCATTGCGTTGTTCACGGGGCCATGCGAAACTCAACACTTGGACGGTTAAAAAAAAAAAAAAATTTAAAAAATTAAAAAACTGGAATTAAAAAAAAAAATTTTTAAATAAATTGAAAACAAATACTGCAAAACAAGTTTGTAATTAATGTTTTGCTTATAAAATCAGTCATAACTTACGAACTTATTAAGCAATTGTAAAAATTAAACTATCATTTTACTCTTCAAATACTTTAAAATCTAATGGTGTATTTAGTTTTAACTATTTCGAAATTTTTGATTTAATTAATAAGTTAAAACTTTCTTATTATTCACACAATAGTTCAACAAAAATTATTTTGATATTATTGTTCTTTAACGAATATAACAAATAAAATGATAGTTAAATTGTAAATTTTAATTTATGATTTCTAGAGTTATGATTAATTTTATATAGTGCTAAAGTTAAAGTCAACAAAAAAAAACCAGGATTCTTTTATTTCAGTTTGTACATTTAAAGTTTTTTGGTTAATTGGCAGTCAAGTTTCAACTCTGGATTTTTTAGACAATTTGAAGAGTAATTTTCTGTAAGAAGTGTCCAATTTTGACTTTGAGTTCTGAGTTTTATTTATATATTTTTAAAGTTAGTTCTAAGCAACTTCAGCACTAAACCACAAATTTCATCAGCTAAAACAAACAAATCTTGCTCTGATATTATATAAAATAGCAAAAGTCAAAATTTAAGTGTTAAATTTATTATTATATTAGTAATATAATTTTAACAATAAAAAATGCGGTTATTATTTGGTCGACTTTAACATTAACGCTATATACAAAATAGTCATAACTCTTTAAATAATCAATTAATTTTTAAGGTTCAAGTATCATTTTATGTGTAATATTCTTTAAAAAACAATAATATCAAAATAATTTTTGATAAACTATTGTGTAAATTATTAGAGAGTTTTAACTTATTAATCAAATAAAAAATTTCAAAATAGTTAAAACTAAATACACCATTAGATTTTAAAGTATTTGACGAAGAAAATGATAGTTTAATTTTTACAATTGCTTAATAAGTTCGTGAGTTATGACTGGTTTTATACGCAAAACATTAATTACAAACTTGTTTTGCAGTATTTGTTTTAAGTTTATTAAAAGAATTTTTTTCTAAATTCCCTTTTTTTAATTTTTTTTTAATTCATTTATTTTTTAACCGTCCATGTGTTGAGTTTCGCATGGCCCCGTGAACACTGCAATGACTTGGTAAAATCGTGAATAAGTATAACAAATCAAAAGTAAATTGTGTTAAATAAAAATGGGTAATTTTTGCTCTTTATTGCATTGCAATTGGTTTACTACTGAACGCTTTGCAATAAAAACTGTCCGTAGAGAGCTTAAATCCTCGAGAATAGAGGACAAAACCTGGGCGATATAATTTGCTGTTGACAAAAACTTAAAATTAATGATCTGAATGGGTTGGTTACAAAACTTTTTCCGCATAAATAAAGAAGCACAGTTGTTTTTATTACCCAAAAAAAGTTTAAAACTAAAGCCACAAAATTAAACACTTTTATGCTCTTAAGGCTGGTTCATACTTATGTAAAAACGTCCTTTGGACAAAGTCCAAAGGACAAATACAGCGTATAAACGTATGTAAAAATGTCCTTTGGACTTTGTCCAAAGGACGTTTTTACATAAGTATGAAACAGCCTTTAAAGTACTCTTTCCAAAAATTTCCTTCGCCCAGGTTGTATACTCTCAGATGCTATTGGCATGATGCCATAAAAATATTTTTATTTAATTAATTCTCGCTGTATTGAAAAGTTTTATTCTTAAACTTTTGCCAAAATGTAATAAAACCACTAAAATAAAGTTTTATAACTTAATTTCTGATCAAGAGTGGATTTAAACACATTTTTCCCCCAGGTTTTATCCTCTGCTATCGCCCAGCCATCGGCCGCTCAAGACTTTTCGCCTGGGTTTTATTCTCTCCCAAAGGTATTTTTTCCGCCCTTCTAACGCTGAACGTTGTATGAATAAACCGACGGGTGAGATGCGCAGCAAAATAGAAATAAACAAATTAATAATTTAAAACATTACGACAAACTAATGATAACAAAATTATCAACATTTTTAAAGGAAACATTATAATATGTCAGTCATGATACAATTTAGCTTGATTTTTAGGTTTTGCTTAGGGTTAGGAATAATAAATTTAATTAAAATTAAGTTTTGATTAATTTTTAAAGCATTTTAGACTACCTAAGAATAGTTTTTAATTTTCAAAGCATTTTAGACTACTAAGAATCGTTTTATACTGAGTTTTCAAAACCATAAAGTTTAACGCAGTGGAATCAAAATAAGCTAATCGTATTATTGAAAAAATTACAAACTATTGTTAACAAAAATCAGATTTTTTTAAGAAAGCATTATTAAAAAAAATGCACCAAAATACAATTTAGCTTGATTTTAAAATTTTGCTTAGGCTCAGGAAAAATAAATTAATTAAAACTAAGTTTTAATTTGCTTTTAAATTCTTTTATACTATTAGTATAATTTTGTACTTTGAGTTTTAAAAGCATTAAGTTTTTGATTTGTCGATAAGCAAGTAATTTTTTTTAGAATTTAAAAGGACCAGCGAACTATTTAATTTTTTTATTTAGTCTAATAAATTTAACTGTATATTAATTTATATTTAAGCGCAGTGTAGGAATTTAGTTCAATTCTACATCAATACTTTTTGAAAATTTGTAAAAAAAACAACTTTAAAGTGACGAATCAACGCTGTGCACACAGGAACAATCTGATTTTTATGTATAAGACTTTTTATTCAAACATTATTATTTTGGAAATATTTAGATTAAATCAAATGAAAAATTTTATTACTTTGTTTTTGGTATTTAAATTTGCGATAGTTGACAATGTTGTAAATTATAAGATTGCTTTATTTTAATTTCATTGCACGTCTCTCTCATTGGTTTATTTCTTGAATGGCGGGAAGAATACCTTCCAGCATAATATCTTCCGCGACGCACGGCAAAAAGTTACTTTTTTTGAAGATATTTTACTGGAATGTATTTTTGCAGAAGATTCTTTTTGAAGTCATCAGGCCGAATGTATTTTTTCCTAGCGCCGATAAATCAGCTCCGTGAAGGGCAAACTCTGTTTCACTCCACAAAGTTTCACTCGATTGCTTAGTCGGAGCTACTCTGCCCGACTGACTTGTGGAAATATTCAGCATGGACAGTACGCGATAAATCATGGGTTTCCATTTGCAGTATTATTAACAGAACTCAGGGTTTTTCAGCGCCCAACTCAGGGTTTTTCAGCGCCCTGGTTTCAAATATAAACTCCGTTTTTTAATTTGACCTTCGGGGGGCAACCCCCATCATTTTGAGGAGGGAAGGGTTTCAGTAAACTTTTGTTTTATGCCCACTTAACTTAAAAACTGGCCAATAGAGTTTTTCTGTTTTTAGTTCATAACAATTTTTTTTAATTCTCGTTATTTTATTCTTCCTAAACACCACAAATGGAGGGCTAATCCCTCTTACAGGGTATCTTTCTGCAGTGTTAATTTACCCTTAACTAACCCTAAAACAGCTTATTGATGTTTTCTTTAGCCCCAATATCAACCATAAATTTTTTTCTTTGATTTTACATTCGAGAACCACAAAAGGGGGTCTACCCTATTGGGGTAGCATTACCCTATTGGAGGGGGGAGCACCACACACTCACAATAGCCCCCTTTTACTCCCAAATACGTCAAACATAGCTTAGAGGAGTTTTCTAGGGTGCTGTTTTTAAATCTGAATTTATTTTGTTGATTTTACATTTGAGAACCTCAAAAGGGGGTGTCTACCTTATTTTACAACACGTCAAAGTTCTTGTATAGGTAGACCATTAAATATGACTCCACTTTTACGGTTCCTGGAAATTTCGTCTATTACATTACGTCTTTCAACATCTCGTCTTATACAACTCGTCTTCAGAAAACTCGTTTTTTGAGTGCGATTTTGTAAACGTATTTTTCAAAAAACCAGTTTTCCGTATTTTGCGACTAAAACGATGGATTAAAAAACTTTTTTTTAAGCCTAAGCACAAACCTAAACTCAAGCAAAATTATATCATGATAAACTTTTATTGACTGATTTGTTTTTAAAAACTAAAAATCTAAGCCTAAGTCAAACTTAAAAATCAAGCAAAATTTTCAAGGTAAATTTGTATTTAACGGTGTGCTTTTTTTTATTAAAGAGTAAAAACCTATTTTGTTACTAAGCCTAAGCGAAACCTAAAAATCAAGCAAACCTTTATCGTTTGGGCGAAAACTCGCCATTAAAAAATGCGTTTACAAAATTCCATTCAAAAGACGAGTTTTCCGAAGACGAGATGTAGAAGACGAGATGTTGAAAGACGTAATGTTGCAGACGAAATTTCCGGACACCCACTTTTACATTTGCCTAAGTGGGTTTTGAATACAAAAATGGAACAAGTTTGGGAAACGGATAAATGGAATATAAAATTTTGTTTCAATATTTAATTAAATTTGATTTTAGTAATGCTTTTGGCATGATATTCGGCTACACTGGTAATTTATTCAAAAAATTAAATAAGTCTAATTGATTTGAACAACATAACATAATTAAAAATAAAAATTACATTCCCAATGCAAAAACCAATTCATTAATTTCATTAAAATAATTAATATAATTTTTAAAAGACATCATAAAAAAATTTCCAAATTGTATTTTTAATTTGACGCTGCACCGCACTGTCCGAACAAGTCCCATTTTACCGTTAACGAAATTCGTGCGTTGTCCATGCTAAATCTGCCCACAAGTCAATCCAGCGGAGTAACTCCGACCGAGCAATCGAGGGGTAGGGGTGAAACCCGGGTCAGTTGCAATTCCCCAGTAGTCTTAATTCCCCAGAAAATTTTTAGTCCTAATTCCCCATAACGATTTCCCAATTCCCGAGAACGCGGTCTCGATGGCAAGCACTAAAAGACACCTACCACACCTACTACACCTACTACACCGACCGACCTAAACTAAGCTAACCTAAGCTTGTTACTAAAAATTTCCCTAAGCAACCTAAGCAAAACCTTAAAATCAAGCTAAATTTAATGTTTTGTTTGATTTTGAGGTTTTGCTTAGGTTGCTTAGGTCGGTCGGTGTAGTAGGTGTAGTAGGTGTGGTAGGTTTCTTTTAGTGCTTGCCGTCTCGATTCCCCAGAACGCGGTCTCGATTCCCCAGAAAGCGGTTTCGATTCCCCAAAACGCGGTCTCGATTCCCCAGAAAGCGGTCTTGATTCCCCAGAAACACATCTTATAAAGTTGGCGTTGCATATTCAGAATCATTGTTTTTCTTAAACACTTTTTTACTATTTTTGATATAACTTTTGTTTTATTGTTATACTAGATGGTTTTTATTGCTTTTAAGTATTTTTTTCAAGTTCTTCATAAATTTTATTGCTAAACAATATTTCAGGGGCTTTGCAATACTAAAATAAAGCATAAGGTATAAAACAAGCATAATTATCATAAAATTGTGCTTAATACAATTAATAAAACATTTAACAAGAAAAAAGTTTTCAGTTTTTAATTCAAAAAGCACACTATTAAATACAAAGTTTTGCTTAATTATTAGGTTTCGCTTAGGCTCGCAGTTTTTTGAAACAAATCATTAAATATAAAAGTTTATCATGGTAATATTTAGTTTGATTTTTAGGTTTTGCTTAGACTTAGGAAAAAAGTTTTCAATCCATTGTTCAACTTAAATTGCAAAATACGAAAAACCTGTCTTTTAAAAAGTATGTTTACAAAATCGCATCCAAAAGACGAGTTTTCCGAAAACAAGATGTTTAAAAGACGAACTTTTCGAAGACGAGTTGTAGAAGACGATATGTTGAAAAACGTAATGTAAAAGACAAAATTTTCTGGAACCTTCTGCTACTGCTAAATTTATCTGGGGAATCGAGACTTTTTTTAGGGATTTTCTTACTGGGGAATTGCGACTGCTTGCTGGAGAAATAAATCGGAATGGCTTCTGGGGAAATAGGAACGCCTTCTGGGGAAATAAGAACGGCTTCTGGGGAAATGGGAATGGCTTCGGGGAAATAGAAATGTCTGGGGAATCATGGACCCCTATACTCCTGGACAGTCGGCGTTTTGAGATCGGTGTGCAACAGATACATCACTGGCAGATTCTACATGTGCTCAAATCCGCAATTTTCGCGCTAAAAACTTTTTGTAAATAATTTTTTTATAGAAATAGATGATTCTGATTGTATCAACATATTTTTATACTTTCAAAATGTGTTTTTAAAAATTTTATAGCATAATAAAGTTTCGCCTAGTACTTAAATTTCACATTTTTTCGCGTTTTTTTATAAAATATTAACACGTGGGACAGAATATTTTTACCACTTTATTTAGAAGATATAGCGCTAAATTAGAAAGCAAAAAAATGGAATTGGTTCTGGTATTATGTTACTATAGACAATCATTAACGAAAAATTATACTATAGTCATTGAATTGGACCCACCTTCAAAATTTTATATATCAATAAATATTTTTATAATAAAGCTGGAAGAATAATATTTTGTCAAATTAATTAAATGATTAGTTATTACTAAATAAACTAAAAAAATCAAGTCATACAGCAATATTAGGTTATAAAAGATAATAAGTTTTTAATAAAATCAATTTTTGTTCGAATTTTTTTTTATTTCATTACTATTTATTAAATATTTAACACTATATTGCAAATAATTAATCTAATCAGGTGGATTTGTTCTGTAGTTATATAATTACTACAACTTGTTACATTTACAACAAGCTTAATAATTGTTAATTAAAATGAGATTTACCTATGAATGAAATGTCTTTGGTGTATTTTGTCTTACTCACTGACAAAATTCACCTTTTACAATCTAATATTGCTTTATGAATGTTAATTTTTTTAGTTTATTTAGTAGTAATTAATCAGTTAATTAATTTGATAAAATATTATTCTTCTAGCTTTATCATAAAAATATTTATTGGATTAAGGATTTGAGGGATTTTTTTTTTATAACTATAATATACTTTTTCGTTAATTATTGTCTTTAGCAACATAATACTACAACAATAATTTCCATTTTTTACTTAGTTATTCAGCGCTATATGTGTAAATTAAGTGGTAAAAATATTTCTTTATTTTTTTAATATTTTGTGAAAAAAAGCAAAAAAAATGTGAAATTTTAGTACTGAGTGAAATTTTATTATGCTCTAAAATTTTCAAAAAAAGCCATTTTTAAACTATAAAAAAACATTGTTATAACCAAAATTACCTAATTGTTTGAAAAAAATTATTTACAAAAAGTTTCAAACCCGAAAATTAAAAATTTGAGCACATGTAGAATATGTCAGTGATGTATCTGTTGCACACCCAGAGATCCATTCCAAGGAAACGCCGACTGTCCAGGAGTATAGGGGTCCATGGGGGAATCGAGACTATTTTTTTGGGGAAATGCGACGTAGCGACGTGAAACCCACACCGGCAGGGTATCGGGCAAAGTCCCAACTGAGGAAAGTCCCAACGTGGAAAGTCCCAACTAATCGATGAATCTCCCAACAGTTCAAATATTAGAAATACGTTTGCAAAACCGGTGTTAAACACGATAATTTTAAACAACCGAAAATAAATAAATGCATTAAATGAATGATAAATGGAATTATGCAATTTTGTAAACGTACTTTCAAAAATGCAAGTTTCCACCCCAATGAGAATTTTTTTTGATTTTTGGGTTTTGCTTAGGCTTAGGAAAAAAAATAAAGTTTTTACTCTCCAGTTTAAAAAGCATCAATAAATACAAATTTACCATAATACAATTTTGCTTGATTTTTAGGTTTTGCTTAGGCTTAGGTACTCAGTTTTATGAATAAAGAATTTAATGCTATATTTTTATTAATTATAGTGTTAATTGACTAAAAAATAAAATGGTGTTTGTTGCAAACGTATTTTTTGATTCTGTTGGGACTTTCCACAAACAGTTGGGAGATTCCACAGTTGGGAGATTCACCCTTTTTGTTGGGAGATTGCTCGGAACCACCGGCAGTTAGTAATCCGAGGCGCAAGGCGCGCAAATATTTTTAGGCGCGGGTGTAAATTGTAAAACACACAATGGTCTTTTTTCTGTTCTCCACCAAAACCATTTTTTTAGTTTTATTTAAATTTGCATACAACAAAGTGACAGAACTTATACCTCACGTTTTTGTATATTTTGTAATAAAATAGAATCAAAATATGAGTAATTTTAAACGGCTAACTCGGTTTTACTTGGCTTTTTTTACTCGACTTTTATTTTTAAAGTTAAGCTTACGCGTTACTAAGCCTAGGCAAAGCCTAAAAAAGAACCTAAACTTTTTTGACGCAGCTATTTATTAAAGTTATGGTTGTTTTTAAGGCTTCGCTTAGGCTTAGGAACGCATGTGCTTAACCTTAAAAATAAAAATTGAGTAAAAAACTGAGTTAGCCTTTTAAACGCAAGAAAAATTTGAAAAAAACAGATAACTTTTAAACCATAGCAGACGAAAATTGGTTCTTAATTATTCACCATAAGTGAGCACGGTCTCAGAATCCCCATAATCTGGATCCCCCAGAATTTCTGATAGAAACATGTTTTATGATTTAAATTGTACTAATTCTCAAATTGGATTTTAAAACAAACGAAACATTGTTTTAATTATTACTAATTATTACAAAATATACAAAAACGTGAGGGTTCCCGGAAATTTCGTTTTCTACATCTCGTCTTTCAACATCTCGTCTTCTACAACTCGTCTTTGGAAAACTCGTCTTTTAAACATCTCGTCTTCGGAAAACTCGTCTTTTGGATGCGATTTTGTAAACGCACTTTTTAAAAGACTGGTTTTTCCTATTTATTGACTAAAACGATGCATTGAAAACTTTTTTTACCTAAGCCTAAGCGGCTAACGGTAATTCCCATGGACCATGGACCAACATGGACCCAACATGGACCCGCCCATGAGGGGTGAAAGACTCACTTTAATATTACAAAACAATGTAAAGTTGTTAGTGCACCTCAGGCTTAGGCTTAGGCTTAGTTTCATCCTAAGCCTAAGCCGTTTAAAAGTTAAAACTAACAACTTTATATTGTTTTGTATTGTTAAAGTGAGTCTTTCACCCCTCATGGGCGGGTCCATGTTGGGTCCATGTTGGTCCATGGTCCATGGGAATTACCGTTAGCCGCCTAAGCAAAAGCCGAAAATCAAGCAAAATTTTTATCATTATAAACTTTTATTAATGATTTATTCAAAAAACTGAGGACCTAAGCCTAAGCAAAACCTAAAAATCAAGCAAAACTTTATCATGGTAAATTTGTATTTAATGATGTTTTTTGAACTGAAGAGTAAAAACCTTTTTTTTTTTCTAAGGAAGTCTAAGAAAAAACCAAAAATCAAAGAAAATTTAATCAATGGGGTCGAAACTCGCATTTTTGAAAGTACGTTTGCAAAAGTGCATCCAAAAGACGAGTTTTCCGAAGACGAGATGTTTAAAAGACGAGTTTTTCGAAGACCAGATGTGGAAGACAAGATGTTGAAAGACGAGATGTAGAAGACGAAATTTCCGGACACCCCCCACACCACACCGACTGGGCGTACGGACGGAAGTCGATAGGTAAAACCCACACCGTCAAAAAACGTTATTATGTCGAGAAATACTGCATCAATTTAAGAAGTAAACACATTAATTTAATGCTTATAGCATTCTACAAAACTTTTAACATTTATAAAATGTTGGTTTACGATAATAAAAAAAATAAAATCTTCCGGGTTTTTTTGACACGATAACCTAATCTTTTGGCTCACATTTCGGCGATCTTTTTTAAATAATTCAGCCATATTATTTACAAACAGGCAAAGCCTCGTCGGCGCAGGGACGTCGGGCACAGTAACGTTGACGTGGCCGCGCCCGCCGTCGGCTTTCCCGGCCTCCCCGCGCCCGGAAAACAACTTTGAGGCTTTCGATCTATCACTAAAGCACAATGTTAGAAAAAGTTAATATTAAAATTGTATAATCGATTTACAATCTGAATTAAAATGACCGGTTGATTAATTTCTCCTTTTTAAAAACGCGTTAACTTTTTTGGTATAAGTTCCATACGTGTACCAAAATTCGATTTGACAGATTCAAAAGTAATCACAAATTTCAAAACATTTTTATAGCCTAAATTGAACACGTAGATCTCATTTTTGTGGTTATTTTTTGAATTTAAGCTTCTGAAAAAAAGTTATGAGCCAATTTGTACCTAAAAATTGCCCTTTTTTGGCATGTACAATATATGTTATTAAGAAAATTTTTTTTATTAAGCCTTTCATGCATAGGTGGGCAGCCGCTCGGGTTTTTTTTTTGGGGGGGGGGGGGGTCAAATTTTAGGGGGGGGTCTGGCAAGAGCCAGATTTTGAGGGGGGTGTACCCAATATTTCCGCGCTGCCTGAAAATGGGCTTAAAACGCATAAAAAAACGTAAAACAAGCTTATAAATGCTTTAAAACTGTGTAAAATTAAAAAAAAACCTTATTGCAACTTATAAATTTTATTTTTTAAATCTTTTAATTATAATGTGTTTATAATAATATGTGTTTATGTGTTCTTATAATTAGATTAGAAATCATAGGTTTTTTAATAATTACGTAATAATAGAAAAGTATTTTTATTGTCTTGATTATAAAGTCAAGTATCACAAACTTTTTAATCCATAATCTTATATTTAATTAAAGATTATATACATACATGGGTGTAGCCAGGGGCAGTGGCGTATCCAGGATTTCATTTCGGGAGGGGGGAGGTCTGGGGGGAGAAAAAGTGTCATAAAAGCGGCACGAAGCGCCGCCGCCTGCCCCGCGTAGCGGCGCTAGGGGGGTCTGGGGGGACACCAGCCCCCAGCTTGGGTGTCCCCCCAGCCGCCGGAGGCGAAAATTTTTAGAAATATGTACTAAAACCTGCTTAAAAATTGTCCCCTGGTGATAGCGCAAACACACATTTTACTTTATTTTTTTTACCTAATTTATATACAATTTTGTTTGATCTTCAAAATTAATATGGCGATGAAATAAAATTGTATATAACAAAACTAATTATTGCCTGATGTCTTTAAATTTTGCGTATGAATATGGTTAAAGTTATAGTACCCTAACAAAAATAGTACTGATAACATACGAGGGCTCTCCCTCTTGCCCGCGCTGGGGGGCTCTCGCCCCCAGACCCCCCATATCTGGGTGGCTGCCGTGTGGCCCCCCCCAGACCCCCCTTCAGGTTTAGTATTGACCCCCTCCCCCAGACCACCCCCCAAAATGTAATCCTGGGCACGCCACGGGGGGTATGGGATGCAAATTAGCATCCTAGGTAGGAGGGGGAAGTGTATACTCTTTCTTTCCTTAAATCCTGTACCTATGGTTGATTTGTGGTTTAACTTACTACAAGCCTGGTGCATATGCACCGAGTGTACTTAGCCAACCAGCACCTTATTTCAGAAAAAAAAACAAAATTTTTTACGATAAAGGGAGTATAATATAACCTAATCTACAATTTTAAAGTTGTAAGGTATGTCCCGAATTCTCATGCTAAGCGGCGTTTTTCGTACCGGCATCGGATTGCAGCAAAAATTATTTGTTTACATTATTACATATGACCCAAATCCCCAAATTTTAGGATATGGAATGGAGAAAGATGTTACAACTTAACAAATTTTTAAAATTTTGTCAGTAGTTTGAGCGGTGTAACGCCCTTTTTTGCCCGTTTATTACCATGAGGTCGATAGGAACACGCACGACGCACCCTAATGTTTTTTAATAGCTAGGGAGATTTCCAAGTTTATTTAATATTGTGAAATTTTCATTGTTTTTTTAATTTTAAAGTAAATCATGGATTATGAATAATATTTTTATAGATTAAGAAATTCGGAGACAATGATTTCTACACATTAAATGCTTTGCAGCCGGGCTGGGAAGAGGCTATAAAAAATCTGCTTACTAGAAACTCGCAGTTAGAATGGAATTTCGAAGAATTGGCGCTTTTGCATCAATCTGCTCCTTTGCTGGGAAAAGTGGAATACTTGGAGGTTAGATAACTAACTCAGACCTGTGCACTTTTCCCAGGGTTTTATGGGGAGGGCAATTCCAAAACGGAGGGCGCAAGGGAGTATCTTTTTTGAAACGGGAGGGGGCAAGCAGGGGAGAAAGAAAAAAAGAAGAAAAAAGGAAAAAAAAGACAAAAAGCAATAAAAATAGATCTAAAATGGCTTAAAATGCATTGGAATAGGCTAAAAACCGCAATAACGTCGCGATGATGGCGTCATAATAAGTAAAAAAAATGGCGCCAAAATTTTTGGGTACTTTTTCATTTTTGGGCGGCAAGGGAGGAGGCAAATCTTCCAATAAAGCGGTGGGGGCATTTCCAGACTGTGAACAGGTCTCCCAAAATTGTTTATGAAAAGTCGGAGGATATTTTTGTTATTTATGGTAGGTAGTTAAAAATTATTGTGTCAATGTATTATCTATCAACGTATCAAGCTGATATTTGTTTTTTAGATAATGGTCAAAACAATACCGGCTGTTTGCGATATGATAGACGTTCGTTGCGCAGGAACGTATTTTGATTTGCTAAAAGAGGCTTTCGACAACTTGCCGTCCATTCGGGAGCGGAGAGCTGTGATGAAATTTCACTTCGAAACCAACCAGGCTCGCAACGACAGCAAACACTACGGCAAATACCAACAGGAGCTAACTCAGGTCTCTTCAACATTATTGTTTTTACGCTTACAGATCTGTGCACGGTGTGGTAATGCCACCCCCTGCTTTATTAGTGACTGCTATTTTTATTGCTCCCGTCCAAAAATGACAAAGTACTAAAAATTATGGCATATTTTTTCACCTATTATGACGCCATTTTCGCGAAATTTTTGCATTTTTTAGACTATTTCAAGGCATAAAATAAGCCATTTATTAAGACCTATTTTTACTTAAATTTCCTTTTGTCCTTTTTTTGTCGTTTTTTTTTCTCTTTTTTTCATTTTTTTCTCTTTCTCTCCTGCATGCCCTCGTTTTATTGCCCCCCTCTCGTTTAAAAAATTGCTTTCTTCCGTGCCCTTTTCCCATTTTGTAATTGCTTTCCCCCGATAAAACCCATGGGGGCCGGCAGTACACAGTTCTGCGTTTAACTATGATGGTTTCTCATATCAATTGACGGTTACTACTACTTGACGTGATATTTTTTAAAAGAACATACTTTTTTATTTAATTTTTTATTATGTCTAAGTTTTTGTTTTTTAAATACCTAAATGATTGGATGTCAGTAAAGTAGAAGTTTATAATTTAAATGTAAAATCAACTTTAATTAATAATAACATTGACTTTAATTAACAATGTAATTGCAATTGCAATATTTTATTTAGCAGAAAAATTTATAAATTTTTGTGAATAGTGTTTGAAAATTTAGCTGATAAATACTGCCATCACGGTATCCACCGATGGAAATCAACGAAATTTAGAATTAACTGCGGATAAATTTGCGTTTTTTTTAACTATCGCAATGAAAACAGCCCTATGGAAACTCATTTGTGCAGCACTGGAGAACGAAAAAATTATCAAGCCGGTTGTCGGGGTAAGGCTTTAGAAGCAATTGTGTAGTTACTACACCAGCTTATCCACCAAGTTTTCTGATGCATTATAATATACCTCCTGTGCTGCATTGTTCCCAGAAGGGGGGGATTAAATTAATAACTTAACCAAATTTAACTTACAAAACGTGTTTTTTTGTTTATTTGTTGGATTTTTTGTTTTTATTCAAGATATGCAGTCCCAATTTTAAAGCTAATTCAGAGAAAAATTTTTTTTAACTTTAATAATTCAGGGAGTCCCCCCTTTGACGATGCGCTCTCCAGCATAACGATGTTCATGTTAAATTTAAACCACCTTTACGACACTTTTCGGCTATAAGCTTTCTAAAGATACCCTATTTGGGTTAATTTGTTGAATGGTTGGGGAGGAATTAGAAGCACACTCACACATTACTTCTATTTTTGTTAGTAAAGTTCCCACCACCATCCAGATTTAATAATATCATGCTCTAATATTCATTGTAAGTGCAGGAGCTCCGAAGCTCCGCCCCTTAAATGAGTTATTTGAAACTTATTATTTAAGTTTCGAAATATGTTTTAAATTATTTTACTTATATTTTTGGACTATTTTTTTTCTTTTCAGTGGGTTATAGATTAGAAACAAAAATTTGACATAAATAATTTATGGCATTACTCTTTAATTCTTCATAAAATTAGTGCAAAAAGAAAAAAACATACATACAAGCTCGAGCAGTGTTGCTCTGGAGGTTCTAAAAGCGCAGCTCCGCTCCGTGGCTTAAAAGTCCGTGGAATATCAATTTATGGATGGATAGCTTTTTTATTTTCGATTTGTTTTCTTACTTTACTGTAATCTGTACGACTAAACTATTCTATTGATACGTGTTGTTTTTATTTTCTCCATAAATTGGATTTTCATTTTTATTTGATCTTACACAGATCTTGAGAATGTTGAACCCGGTGGCGGAAGTGAAGGAGAAGTCGGGCATTCCCACACTCCTCCGGGCCCTGGAGCGGGTGATTGAAAACCGGGCGTACGGGAAAGAAATCCACGTCCGCAACCCCCGTGTCCAGAATTTTATCACCCTGGCGGCCATGCTGTGTCGGACGCAGCGGATGGACACCTACGAAGAGGACGAAGTGCAGAAACCGCTTTTGGATCCCGCCTGGGTGACGGGGGAAGTCATCCTGAAACGATTAGGTAAGTGGGTTTTCAACAGGCTGTCATAGATGAATAAAACTCCACCCCCGCCCATCTTGAGTGGGTTTTTGGACCGTTTTTTTTTTCAAAAACTGTTCCAACAACCGGAAGGGCCCACTAGAATTTTTTTAAGGGGTGAGGGGCAAATTTCGAGGTTAGGGGAAGATGGATTAGATATGGGCAAGTTGGACCGAGTGTGTATGGTTAAACCCGGATTAATTTAGAAGCGGGGAGGTTAATAATATCCGAGGATTGCATTTTACGTTTACCCATACAGTTTTTCCTTTCATGAGTGCAGTTTACCCGTAATAATTTATGGGGGGGAGAGAAAGGAGTTAATAATATCTGAGGAATCCATTTTACCCATAATAGTTTTTTTATGAGTGCATTTTATCCATAATCCCCCAACCCCCCTCCCCCCGTGTCTGTATGGAGTCGACTTCGACCCCATATTCCACCTATTTTTATCCTATGAGTACTGTAAACTATATTTTTAACAAGATAAACTCAAGGAAAACGTCGGTTGTACCTGTACGATTTTTTTAGTTTTAGGTTAGATTTAGTACATGCCTGTACACTTTAACCCCGCATCTTGAAAAGACTTGGGCCGAGATTAATCTGGGATTAACCAACACTAGACTAACCTCGCTTTGTGAATCTCGGCCTAGATTATTATGTCAAGTCAATATTAAAACGCTTGTACAGTTTATAGAGTGGCGTCGGCTATAGTCGGGATTTTTGGGGGGTATAACCTTCCCAACCCCCCCCCCCGCCCACCTATGGTAATGACACATATTTTACAGGTCCAGAAGAGAAGGAATTGCATCCCATTTTACTGACATTGTTACCGAAGCTGCTGGGCCATCAGACCGTGAAAGTGAGATGGGTTGCCGATCCGCCGAGCACCCGGGCCTGGGACGGAACTCCGGAGGATTCGGGAGGAGCCGGCGGCGGTTCCGCCCCCAAAACTCAAGACCAGCCGGAGGAGAAAACGGTGGAACTGGTGACGTTGCTGGTAAAACTGACCCAGTTGTACGACGAGCATAAAAAGTTGGTCCCGCGGGCTATTAAGGTAATTTTTAAGTTTAATTAAGAGCTATTACAGAGCGGACTACATTGAATTTAAACGCAAACCGAGGTTTGTATATCTCCGTAAATAAATTAAAGTTTTGCAGTATCAGTCGATATTGAGCTAGAGGTCATAATGCATAATTTACCAGGGCAATAGAAAAGACTATGTAAATTTCATGTATATTTTAAGCAAAATGACCTCTACTTCATTATCAAAAATAATCAAAAACCTCTCGGTCATTTAGGGAGTTTTGGAAAACTTCGGAAAATCCACCAAAGAACAACTTCATACGGATACCGTCGCCTTTTTAGACAAAGAACTCTCGATTCTACCGTGGTCTTTCAAATTTTCCGTGGTACGCTGGTCCAAATTGTACTTAAATAAATCGTTCAGCTGGAAGAAGCAGTTGCCCGCCTGCTTGGCAGAAAAGATTTCGAATTTTCCAACATCCAGGTTTCTTCTCTAATATTCGAAAATATTGTGTAGAGTTTGTCTTATCTTCAATAATACTGGTATTATGTATGTATGTATGTATGTATGTATATTTGGCAAAAATTACCACTTCAGTTCTAGGGGGTTTTTTTATGCCAAATCGACGCCACTGGCGCCTAAAATTTTGGGTCTAGCCGCCAGCCTGGCGCCTAGATTTTTGGCCATAAACTTATTCTTTAACCGTTTTTTTAGTCAACCAGACAAAAAAGAACACCAGATTTTTAAGGTTTCAAAAGACTAATTTTCAAAAATTTTCTTCCGCTTCGCTTCGCTCAACGCGTATTGTTTTAGTTTATCTACAATATTTAATTCTTTTTTATGATATATAAATAATATATAATATAAAGATTTAGGTAAAAGTTCTAACTGGTTACATTTTTTAATTAAAAAAACCCATATAAAAGTAAAATTCTAAAAACACCTATTTGATGTTTGATATTTATCTGTTTTGATTAAAACCTGAAGATAACTTCTGAGAAAATCCTTTTTTGCTTGCACGGATATTGCAAAAATTATCATTATCAGTGTTAAAAAGAATTTAATTTATCTTTAACACTAAAATGTTGAGCTTCAAGCTGTCTAATGAAGCTTCGCTTTGTAGAGCTACGGAGCAATCCACGTCCACGAGCAATTCACGGCCCACTTATGGCTGTACTAATTATGTGAATAATAAAAAAAGCTATGCTAGAGATTGTTTAGTAAAAATTTTTTTTAAACTAAAATTTTTCAAAACTTATTAAAAGCAATTAAAAAAATTGTAAAAATGCGAATAAAATAATTAAAACATTTAAGCTTAAATAAGCTTGAAATCAAATATTTTAGAGAAGGAACTCCAAAGCTCCCTCCGCTATAAGTGGCCGGGGCTCCGTATCATGATGTGGGAGGGTAGGAACATCACTAGTCTTTATGTTTTCTTGTTACATTATATAATTCTTAAACAAAATTTTACGCATTTCAAGTTGAGTATTGAGATTTTGAGGCAAAATTAGTCGTTTTTTAAAATTAATTGTACTACTGTACAACACGAAACGTTTGACTACAAAAGCCATTTAAAAATATGCATATAATGAAAAAAACTAATAATATGTGGCCTTTTTGTGAAAATAGAAAAAAAATTATGTTATTGGCGCCTAGATTTCTGGGCTGGCGCCTAGGCGCTGGCGAAAAAAAACCCCAGCGGTTCAGTTGACAAAATAACCGGATTAAAAAAATGATTTTCATTGCAGGTTGTTTTTGTAGTACGAGCACATTTTCTAGTTGTTTTTTATATCGTCGTTACTACGGCAAAATGAGTCACTGTCGTTATAAAATAAGCGTTACTGTGACTCATTCTGTAGTTATTAGCGTCTTGTTTTAAATTTAAAATGAGTCACAGGCAAAGATATTTTATACGAACTGTGGCTCATATTGCCGTAGTAACGACGATATAATACTTTTAGCGACTACGAGAAGATAGAGTGCAGCGATCACAGCTCTGAACAGTGCGCACTGGAGAGTCTGCTGGAGCTGGCGGAAGTGGGCGGGGAGGGGGTTGTGCGGGAGTTGGTCGAACTGGGGCTGGGATTCCGGGCGGAGTACCTGTGCGAGAAACTGACAGCACTTCTGGCGCCCCGCCTGGCCGCAGAGCCTCTGGACACGTGGAAAGCGTTCGCGGAGGTGGTCAAGGCCCTGGACCCACCGATGGAATTTCCGTTTTTGTCCAGGTAAAACCTGCTTTGTATATTTTTACTCCGGGTGTAATTTTTTACCCTGTTCTAATTAATTATTTTCGCGTCTTAAGTTTCAGTCATAAGTAAGTGGGCAGAGGAAGGGTTACCCTCCAAAAATCTCGAAACTCTCGACACCCCCTCAAAAATATGAGAGTATTCTTAACTCCTTCAAAATTTGGGAGTGGGGAGGTTGTCCCAGTACTAAAAATTTAAAAAAAATAGGTATTTAAGGGATACCCTTCAAAAAGTTTTTCGGGTAACCCCCATCCCCTTAAAATTTAGGAAACTGCCCACCTATGGTTCAGTGCATAAACACCGGGCGCAAAGTTAAATAACAAACAGCAAACATGACCAACCTCCGGTAGATACTTGGTTTTACCCCGGGGTCTTTTGATCCCGGTGTTCTTTTGAAAAAAATTTACTCAGGGATGGGGGGGGGTCAAAAATGGTTATCAGGAGGGAGTAGCCTCGATTGGGGGTTTGAGGGTAAAGAGGAGGGGGTTCGCTTTCAGAGTTTTATATAGGGAGGGCGGAGGGGGTTTGATCTTGGAACACCCAACTGGTTGGTCATCGTATGATAAGCAATGATTTTTTTGATTAAAACGGTTGACAATTATAACAATAGTTAGGCGCGAAATTGCGAGGCTGGGGAGTGGACTTCAAACCATACATGGGCACGGGGGGGTTGGGGGATTAACCCCCCCTCAAATTCTGAGAAGGGGGGTTTAACCCCCCCCCCCAACTCAGAAGTGGGGGGGGGGGAGAAAAAGTTAACCTCCCAATTTTGGAAAAATGAAGAAAAAAAATGTCTTTAAAATGACTTCTAACTGCCTCCAAACTTAAGTTTTGAGGTCAAAATGAATGTTTTAAGCAATAAAAAGCTCAAAAATGCTATAAAAAGGGCTTTTTGACCTAAAATTAGCGTTTTTTACCTATTTTTCCTTCAAAATCAAAAAACGATATGGGTAAAATGCACTCCAGAAAAAAAACGATATGGGTATTTTGCGTTTCTCGGATTTTAACCCCCCCCCTAATTTGGGGTTTAACCGCCCCCCCTTCACTCCGGACCAACTTGCCCATGTATGCTTCAAACCACTCTACCCCTCTCCATTTTCATCTATGGTCGCCCTTGGCCTTGAGAGGAGGTGGGGCCTATTCTATACCTCCAACTCCTTTCCCTATGGGCAAGAATATATAACACAAGAGAATGTCCTACTGTACACTACAATTTTGACCAAAATTTTGCAAGAAAAGTTGCACTTTCAAATCCGTGTGCGACTTTTTTCGCCAAACTCCGCCATTTTCTGCTAGTTTTCCCGCGCTGCTATTTTTAATACAGTGTTAGTTTTCTTGCAATGGGGATTGCGACTTTTTTTGCACTCAATACTGCTTTATTTGCAGTGCGATTATTTTAGCACTGCGAGTCTAGCTGCACAACAAAAAAAAATAAAAACGAAGCGAAGCGAAAATTTTGTGTTTAAAAAAGTAAAAGTGGTTTTTTTAACGTTAAGACGTCAAAACTTTTTAGTTTTAATGAAATGAAATAACTTTCCAACGTTTTAAAATTAGTTAAAACAAATTTTGAAGTGTCCGTTGAAAATGTCTACCAACCAGCGTCTGTATTTTTTTTTGTTGTGCAGCCAGACTCGCAGTGCGAATAAAACGGTATTGAGTGCAAATAAGTGGCAGTCCGCACTGCAAGGAAAGCAACATTGTGTTAAAAATCGCAGCGCTGAAAAACTAGCAGAAAATTGCGGAGTTTTGCTAGAAAAGTCGCACAAACATTGGCAAGTGCGACTTTTCAAGCAAAATTTTGGTCAATAATTTTGTGTACAGTCGGATATTCTCTTGGGTTATATATTCTTGATATGGCTAATAATTTTTCTCTTTACCAATTTTTTTTACGTGAAAAAAGTTTCGGTTAAAAAAATTCTTTTAATCCTAACTATTGTAAGTTTTTATGTAGATTTTTAAAATTGGTCCACCTAAAAAAGCTCAAAAATTTTTCGGAGTAGATGTTTACTAAGAGTCACTTTAATAATTACTTTTGATTTGATGCTTAGGTTTAACGCGGCAACGTTTCAAGGATTGGTCGCAGTTTCCCCTCTAATGCTTCTTGGAGAAGCTTGTATACTTCAGCTGTTTAAGAATAATTCTACTGGAGAAAGACCCATGTTAATCAAAGATAATTGCCGTTTGGTAGAAAACTTCTGCAAATTAGCTCAGGAGATGGCTGAAAAAGTTGTAATGGAAAAAATTGCGCCGAAAAAAGACGAATTAGAAACTTTAGAAAATAGCAATGTTAATACCAAAGAAAATATCAATATCACACCAAATAATAATACAAACTCTGAGGAAAAAACTATTTTGCTGAAACAAAACGCCGTGCTTGAACAACTGTATTTTCTTGGTTGTCATATGGCCCAGTTGTTTACAATACACCCGGAAAATACTGAAAATAGAAAAGGGCAAGAATTAGAAGAAAATAAAACCGATGATACTTTACAAGTTCCAGAAATCCTTCAGGTCAGTCAGTCACCAAGTTTTTAAAACAATACTTAAAATTATATTTTATACATTAAAACAATGAAAAATTGAGACGTTACTTTTTTTGAAACCGAAACGTAAAATTTTTTTTGTTTTAAAATAAATTACTTCGTAATTAGTTTAGTAAAATAAATAAATAAAATTAGTTAGTAAAAAATCTATAAAAATTTTCTTAGTTTTTTTTTGCTGTTCTAGTTTTCCGTTTTACCCTTTTAAATATTTTTAAAAATTTGTAATTAGAAACAAATTTTTACTTAAACCTAAACTTAACATTTTTTATCAATTTTCACGTGTAATCATAGGTGGGCAGCCTCTCCGATTTCAGGGAGGGGATATACCCAACCCCTCAAATTTTTTTTTTTTTTGGGGGGGGGGGTGTCCGCATATTTTTGGGGGTAATACTCAAGTATTTTTAGCGTTTTTAATACTGGGATCCCCCAAATTTTAGGGGGGAGAAGGTTTTAGGGGTACCCCTAAATTTTAGGGGGGGGTTGTCGACAGTAATCGGGATTTTTTGGGGGGTATAACTCCTCTTTAACCCCCTATGCCCACCTGTGCGTGTAATTGATTTAAGTAGGTGCATTTTATTGTCATTAAAAAATTAATTCATTTTAGCTTCTTTTGGTGAGCCTGAACCGTTTTCGAAATGGATTGCGTCTTGATATTTATTGCGCTTCGGAAGCAGACAAGCCGGCTGTTTCTGCTGTTAAAGAGACCAGAAACGTTGGGACAAATTCAGAAAACCACATTTTCTCGGTGGCTGAGATCGAAGTATACTCATTGTATTAATTTAATATGACGCTTGGATTAATAATTACGCAGATATGCGTTTTTATGTAGAACGTCGGAAGAGAGTCAATTTGTGGATATATTTTTAGGTTCAGATTTACAGTAAAAAACACCACTAGTTTTTAGTAAAGCAGTGCAGTACTAGTTCTATCTCCAAATGAATCATTATTACAGTGCTTTAGTCAACTAAAAATTTTATAATAAGTTCAGCCCTATTAGTTTAAAACTATAATTATTATTTTAAAAACCTAAGCACCTCCTTACCGCCTGATCCACCCTCTCACCAACACTAAGTCCTCCCTCGGGAGGGGGTTAGCCCTCGGTCCCCACTAAAAACGCAAAAAGATAATTCATCAATTTTAAAAATCCTCAGAATAGCCATGGAAGTTAATATCTCGATATAGTGTTTAAAGTTTCAGATGGCCGAGAATTCAGCAAAAGACTCCGTTATTAGCAGAGAAAGTGATCAAAAGGTCGACACTCTTTCGGCAGCAGCAACGAAATCGGAAAACACTACTGATTGGGAGGAAAGAAGACGCCCGATCGGACCCTTAAATAAATCGGCAGATAATCGATGGTCGACCACCGGAGAAACGGACTCCCAGCGCTCCGCCAACGGCGTCTACGTCCCTACAGACCTTCACAAGATCGGTGAGAGATCACCTACTCCCGAAGATAGACCCCCTGCTTCAACCGGAAATAACAATAGAAAAGGCCAGTGAAGATTTGTGGTTTTTTTTAGTTTGATACTCATTTAAAATTTCAGAATGTGACAATTAGGTTTTAAGCTAAGCATGTTAAAGCAAATGATTAATGATAGGGATGTGCCCAACATCCGAATCCGCAGACATCCGCACTATTTTCGACATCCTTATCCGCATCCAGGGATTTGTGAATTTATATCAGCGGTTGTGTATATTGCTTATTTTTACTTCTTAAATTAGCTATTTCCTATTTTTTTATAAATTTCTAACTTTCTCTAAGCCAAAGTTTTGATGTCTAAATGAGTTTTTTAGCCATAAAAAGCTCAAAATGCAATAAAAACGCTTTGTAGCTAAAATCAGCGTTTTTCACTTGTTTTTTTTTTCTTTCAAATTATAAAAAAAGATTTGGATAAAAATAATGCACTCCAGAACGAAAAGCGATATGATAAGAATGCATTTCCTAGACATCCGCATCAACGGATTTCTGTTTTCAAAAATCCGCATCCGCGAATTTCTGTTTCCATATCCGTATCCGCATCCGCGGATGTCAAAAAATGATATCCGAGCACATCCCGAATTAATGTCGGTTTATCCGAAAATTCATTTTTAAGGTACTGAAACCATAGATGAACATGGTCACCAGAGCTGGGGGGACTTTATAACCAAATTGTTAAACTATAATGGGAAATCAAAGTTAAAAAATCTCGGAAATGTAAATGCAGAGCGACAGGGATCCTTGGATTTTTTCTAGAGGAGCCCTAAAATTTCAAAAAAGTGGACCCATTCTGCCTTGTTCATTTATGACTGGGACTCCAAAAAAATTAGATAGTTGTCATGACTCCAAAATCTTAGCAAGATGTAAGAATTTAAAATATTGGGAAATACCGCTGTGTGATTCTCTAAAATTGCAATAAAAATTATTGATAACATGTACGTTTTAATTTTACTATTTTTACATTATTATTGTATTTATTAGTATGTGGCTTTAGGTGGAAACTACAAAAAATTTAGTGGTGGCGACGATTATTTTGCAAGGAGCAATCAAAAATCTGTGTTTTCTTCAACTAGGTCACATCCACCACCTCACCATTCGCATTCAAGACCCAATCATAACAATAACAACGCAGTAAAAGTGACAAACTTACATGAAAAAGTATGGCCCGCCAAACAAACGTCCTTTACTTCGGAAGATTCCCAAGTAAGGCGCTGGTTTTTATTTATTGTGCTTCGGTAATACGCTTCAAGAGCATTGTAAAGAAACGTAACTGAACAAAAAATAAAATGTTTAATAAATAAGAAAATTGATTAAATCTGATTTGAACTAAAAATATAATAATCTTTTCTATTAATCATTTTATTTAACAACTTGCTGCACGATGAACTAACTAACTAGATTGTACTAACTATTTCTATTTTTTAAGACACCGCGCCATATCTATATTATTATATTTTTATAAATAATTTAAAATAAGATTTTCTTGTTTACTTAAAGTTGTCGTCTTCTGAATAATTGACATTTTAAAAATGAGTTGTCTTTGTGAAACCTAAATTTAGAAAACTCGTTTAAGAGCAATTTAAAAATAGCTTTATTTTGCATGTTGCAAAAAACAAGCCATTTATCGCTTCGCCTTGTAAAAAGCCTAAAACTTAGTTCATATTAAGAATTTTTGCATCAAATGATAATTTTTATACTTTACCACAGTCGTGTGCATGTTCCAGCCATGCCCTCCCCCAACCCGCTCTATTAGTAACTGTGCCCTTTTCCCGTTGCCGCCAGGAAAAAATACATTCTGCAAAATATCTTTGAAAAGAATATCTTCTGAAAGACTTTCAAATTCTCAACTAAGTAAAACTTTTTTTCCTAAGCCTAAGCGCAACTTTAAAATCAAGCTAAAACGACATAAAAAAGTTTTAAAAAATCTTTGGAAGTTTTTAATAATACTGAATAATTTACTGCTCAAAGAAGATATTTTGCTGAAGGTATTTTTTCCGAACACCCTCCCGTTTCATTGGCGAATTTGTCCTCCCTCTTTTTTCCATTTTGCTGGACTGAAAATTTTGACGGGAGAGGACAATTTTTTCAAAACCGCAATGCGCCAACAACAACAACTGTAAGATTTTAATTTAATTTTTAATTTAGCGGACCAGCCTTTAATCTTAATGCCATGATTACTGTTTGCAGTGGCAGAATAGATTATCTTTATTAAAAATTTTAATTAAGCCTGTTTTATTGAATAAAAGAGGAAGTTTGGCGTCGATTCTTTTAAAAACTTGAAAATTGTTGTAGTTTTTAGTACATTTTGAAAGAACGTATAATCGTTGTTCTAAAAACAGCCCATTAAATCTAAAATGTAATATTTTTTTAAATGTCCAATTCGGCATTTTCAAAGTAATTTTAATTTATTTTAAAACAAAATTATAACATAATTTTTGTTAAGTCTTCTAGCTATTTGTGTGGTTTATGTCTAAAAGTAGTGTCGCATCACCTTTTTTGCCTTTATAGCGATTTTGGTTTTTATAAAAAGTTTTTTACTTAACTTTTCCACAGCACTGGTTTAAATTATGAATTTGTTGCAGTTCACGGTGTTCAGAACATATTCGGTGTTTTTGTTGGGGTACCAAAAAACCAAAATATTCGCCGTGGGGACCAATTTTGCAATCATTGCACAAGTCAATTTATTTTTAAACTTCGAAAGAGTTTGTAACTTCTGTTCGTAGCTGGAGCGCAGTGTGGTTTAGATAATTTTATTATTAAGCTATTATTGTGTGTTTCGTCGTTACTACGGGAAAATGATCCAGAATCGTATAAAATATTTGTGATTGTAACTCTTTTTAAATTTAAAACAGGGCAATATAACACTACGGAATGAGTCACATTCACCTCATTTTGCCGTAGTAAGTTTCTTTTTGTTCCAGAGGACATCGGTAGAAACGCGCTACGAGGCGGACCATTTGCGCATCGCGTCGGTCGGGAAGTGGCCGGGGACGGGCGGCCACCAGCCGGGCGGTCCCTACGGACGCGGAATTAACAGCCGCCATCAGGAGCAGCCGCCCGGCAAACACCCCGTGGCCGGGGGACTGGGCGCCGCCGCCCCGTTTTGGAACGCGACCTCCCCGCCGCCGCCGCTGCCCTTCGAACCGCCCGAACCGAACGCTCTACAGCAATTGGCATACGGACGCGGAATTCCAATCGGGAACTTGCCAGTAGGCGGTACGTTGAAATTTTTGGCGTTAGTTTTGGGGTGAAATAGTATATTAGAATAGTAACGGGTTTGTTAATTAACAGAAAATTATTTTTAAAAAAAAAACAAGAACGCAATTTATAATGCAGGCATTAGGCAACTTTATTAATAACGTAGCCAAGTTAGTGGGATTGTATTGTAAGGATGGCAAAGACCCTTTTTTTTGGGCCGACAAAATTTAAAATTTTGAGATTCAGAGGTAAGAAATATTTTTTTTAATTTTTACGCTTCGCGTCGCTTAGCACTAGTTAGCTAGTTAGTTAGCATAGCCAGTGTTCTCAGGTAATCTCCTCCAGAAATGCTGTCTTTGCGGGTTGAAACCATAGGTCTTCTACTTTTAAAGTGGTTGGATTTTTGGTGCAGTTGAAAAGGTGGTGGACATCGTGAGGTTTCTGGTGGCATTTTGGGCATTCATTTTTGATTAGTGGGTTTATTCTTGATTTGTGTGAATTTAGGTGATGACAAAATCCGGATCTTAGTTGTGATAGTAG
>JASAMX010026868.1:0-28523 GCA_030248175.1 Microlaimidae sp. YZB2_3
GCTCAATAGACCTTATTAAAAACCGGAGTTAGAAATGAGATTTGGCTAATAGTTCTGACTTCCGTCAGAGAAAGTAACACAATTTTTGGGTCAAAAACGATGGCCTCTGCTTTATTCTTAGGGGCTAATATATTTTGCAGTTGGTAATACTATCAAAAAATTTTCTACTCCTTCAATTGCTTTACAAACTACTATTGGTGTGATATTACTCATGCCGCTTTTTATAGGCAAATTTCTAATACGTTATTTTTATGTGATATGTCAGGCGTTTTATCTTTATTAATTTTATCTTTTAAAAAGAGCTTTTGCTCATTTTTTTTTAACACTTTTTAAACGCATAAAAAATTCTTTAAACATGTTTTATCGAAGTTTTTGTATAGGTTTAATGAACCAGTTTTAAAAATTATGTTTTATTAACTAAAAATAATTTTACTATCCTACCGTACCAATAACTTATAAACTTGTTGTATATTTCAGTATTATTTTACTTAATAAAAATTATGTTTTACGATTCATGATGCGTTATTTTAGAATGTGCAACATTATTAATAAGTATTTATTTATAAAATAAAAAATTGTCGCATCTCACTTACAATTTTGCTTTTCAGCAAAAATAATTTTTTGTTGAAGATTTTTTGTTTACAAACTTTCAAGGGCTTTAAAAAAGTCTCTCCCCTGAAATAAGAGTAATTATTTTCTAATTTGAAATATTTTCTAGTTCTAAAAAATTACAATATACCCTAGTCCCAGGCATAAGGGCCTTGTGGTGTTAGGACTGCATGGGGAGCATGTGAGGTGCGGACACTTTCATGCATGAGAGCTATATATACTAAATAATAATAGTATTAACACTAGCCTTGGTACAAGGTAGTGGAAAACAAGGTCAATAAAAATACACTTATAAAATATTTACTTTTGCATTAAACAAAAAACAATAGATCATAATTTTTAATCATACATGTAGTACTCCATAATACAAATCCTTGTAATAGTTCTAAGAAATACTTGACTTGTCATTACATAAATAAAACAAAGTATAATTTGACATATTTAAATAAATGAAAAATTCTTCCAAAAATGTAGATGAAAAAATATTAATGCAACTCAAAAAATTTAATATACATAATAGTTTGTAAAAAAATGTAATTTACAATACATAGGTGAAACTCTAAAAGACACTTCAAATAAAGGGTATAATGAACACAAAAGGGATGTTAAAAATAATACTAAAGACACTTTTTCTCGTTAAACATTTCAATAAGTCATTTAATCACTCTAGTGATGATATGAGTATATATATCTATTATCAATTTATTAATAGTAAGAATTAAACAAACTTTATTACAAACCGCATAAAGATTTTTGGATTTGGTCACTCAATACTGCTTATTCTATTTAGTTTAAATGATAAAATTATTATGAATATGGTTTAAATTTCAAACTGAAAAAGTATCCACGCAACTATTAAAAATAATCGTCCATATTTTTTGTCAAACTATGCCATAACTAAAAAATTTGTAAAAATAACAAGAAAAAGCGAACGCATAATAGTGAAGTAAAAAATACTGATAGTAAAGTTAAATATATTTTTAGATAATTTAAAAACTTCTTCAACATAGTTAATTACGATATTTATAATTGTTTTATTACTGTCAGATCCTTAAAAAATTTTCGGGAAGATTTTATTTTGCATATAAAATGCCATGTTATCCAAAATAATTGATTGTTTGGTAGTAATGTAATGGCTGCTTTTAGATTTAGACATCAAAACTAAACCTAAACAAATAAAATTATTTGAATATTGCATACTACATTTCTATGGATTTGTTTAATAAAGGATTGGATTTAATTAAGTTTAAGCAATTTATTTTAATGTATTACTAGTCTAATCAAAAATATATAATATAACGAAAAATGTGCATACTCCTATATAAAAAAAGTACGGAAAAGTAGCTCATTATAATGAGCTTCTCTCCATTTAAATGACACTCTCCATAATAATGGTATAGTAGCCATTTTTAATCCCCCGAGGAAATTGTGCCGTTCAGCCTCTATGTCACTTTTTACACCTAAATTGGTTTGCGTATCATCCCGCAAATTAAATAAAATGTTTTTATTAATCCACGCACATTCTGCGTTATAACCTAGGCGAACAGCATTTTTTCCCGCATTAAAGTAGCTATTATGCCATTATTAATTAGAAAAAAAACAAATGTAGAAGTTCATTATAATGGCCTATTTTGCGTACTTTTTTATATTAATTTATATATATTTTGGTCTAATTAATGTTGGCTTTACACTTCAATCCACGATAGCAATATAAAATTTAAAATCGTTTATACATATGCAGCCTCGTATTAGCTCTATTTTTTGTAATCAAACAACATTTTGGAAAATATTAAAAAAATTATTTAAATGAATTGCTATTTCAAAGTAACTGTAGGCATTCTAAATTTTGTAATAAGAATTAAAACATATTGTAACTCGTCATATTTAATATCTATAAAAAATACCATTTTGCAAAAACTTATGAATTTTGGTGCTAAATAATAGATTACCTCAGCAACTTAATTGGCAAAAAGTTTTTTTTTAACCTGCATAAAAAGCATAGCCAAACTTATTAAATTTTGTTAGCAAAATAATTTAATATAGCCTATTATTTTTTAAAAAATTAAAAAAAGAGCGTAGAGCATAATATTCTCATAGTATTGAATTTCTAATGTAAATCAAAACATTAATCAACATTTTACAAAAGTTTATGACATAGATACTATTATAATGACCTACAGTCAATTCATGATAAATTTATAATTACAATCAGTTGATACGGTATCTACATTAGCAGATAGTGGCCCCGAAGCTGGTGAGAAATCGTACAGTACGGTAAGAATTAGGGGGACACTTCCTCATCCGAATTGCCTTTTCGTTAATGTGAAGGCGCGAAGATTTCAGCTACTTCCTGAAAAAGTAATTGGACAAAAGCGTCCGTGCCTATCAGGGGACAAAGCGGAAGAAGTCCATTTAACACTTGGAGTGGAACTTATGATGCGGAGAACTGTTCCTTTCTGCAATGTTAGATTAATAGGACTGTTGGCAAAGTGACTAATAACAGAAGTCTGAAGCTCACTGGGAATGTAAGGAAGCTGGTGCAAAGGCAGATTAGATTGTATTTTTTTTAACAACTAACGTACAAGCTAGTTCGGAGTATAAATTTAGTTATTCTCACAATCTCAAAAGACGCTTTAAATCCAATCCCGTCAGGGATCTATTTTACTACACGTGTTTTGTTTTTAAAGCCTTAAAAATGTTTTTTTGTTTTTAATCAGGAAGTGATATTTTCCGAAGATATGCAGAAGGTATTTTTTCTGGCCAAACTTTCCTGCGAGTTCTAACTTTTTTCATAATATATTGCTTAATATTTTAAACGGTTAATATTTTGAATTTATGTTTTCTGCTTAGGTTTGCTTAGGGTTCACATTTTAGCTTTATAGGATCGAAATCCTAATTTTAAGTAAAACATTCAAAAGGTGTTAATTTAAAAAAGGCAGGTTTTTTTAAATATTTTGGATATCTCAAATGTTTGATTAGAATAAAATTTATTTTTTTGTGTTTATTACCAATTCTTTGATCGGAAACCTCGAGTATTTTTTATGAATTTTTTGAAAAAAAACAAACGAAATGACGCAAAAAAACAAAAAAAACGATGTTGTTTTTAATATGCAAATAATTGTTACATGATTTATAACAAGGGGGAAGATTTATTCTAGAGTGAACACCAGAATAAATCTTCCCATCTCTGTTAAGAATTTTATGCAAATTTTTGCTGTATGCTTTAACACAGGGGGGAATAAATATTCTGAGGGGGGAAGATCTGTTCTGGCGTGAACCAGAATAAATCTTCCGGGGGGGAAGATCTATTCTACGACAGCGGCCGTGTTTATCAAACGCAATAACCCCTACCTTAAGAGCATTAAACTTTTTTACCTGATAGGCTTTAAAAACAAAACACGTGTAGTAAAATAGATCCCTATGGATTGGATTTAATGCTCTTTTTAGATTGTGAATATAACTAAATTTATACTCCTATGAGTTAACGTTAGTTGTTAAATACAATCTAATCTGCCTTTCACCAGCTTCCTTACATTCCCGAGTGAATTCAGACTTCTGTTATTAGTCACTTTGCCAACAGTCCTATTAACTAACATTGCATATAGGAGCAATAGTTTCCGCATCATAATGTCCACTCCAAGTGTTAAATGGACTTCTTCCGCTTTGTCCCTGATAGGCACGGACGCTTTTGTCCAATTACTTTTTCAGCAAGACTCTAAATCTTCGCGCCTTCACATTAACGAGGCAATTCATGAGGAAGTGTCCGGCAATCCTACCGTACTGTACGATCCTCCACTAGCTTCGGGGCCACTATCTGCTAATGTAGATACCGTATCAACTATTGTAATTATAAATTTATCATGAATTGACTTAAGAAGACGTCAAATAGTATTTATGTCATAAACTTTTGTAAATGTTGTATTAATGTTTTTATTTATATAGAAATTAATACGATTAGATATTATGCACGCTGCTCTTTTTTTAAAATTTTCAAAAAAGGAAATAGCTCTTTTAAATTTATTTGAACAAAATTTAATAAGTTTGCCTATGCTTTTTATACAGGTTAAAAAACTTTTTGCCAATTAAGTTGCTGAGGTAATCTATATTTAGCCCCAAAATTCATAAGTTTTTTTAAAATAGTATTTTCTATAATATTAAGATTACCAGTTACAATATGTTTTAATTCTTTATCGCAAAATTTAGAATGCCTACAGTCACAGTCTTGAAGTAGCAATTTATTTAAACAATTGTTGTTAAGATTTTGCAAAAAGGTTGTTTGATTACAAAAGATAGAGCTAATACTAGGTGCATATGCATAAACAATTTTAAATTTTATATTGCTATCTGTAGGATTTGGTAAAAGTGACATTAGACCAAAAATATATAATATAACGAAAAATGTGACACACCTATATAAAAAATAGGGAAAAGTAGGCCATTATAATGAACCTCTCCATTTATATGACACTCTCCATAATAAGGGCATAGTAGCCATTTTAATGCGGGAAAATATGCTGTTCGCCTAGGTTATTCTGCACAAATGTGCGTGGATTAAAAAAAACATTTTATTTAATTTGCGGGATGAGCGCGCATTTAGTGTAAAGTGACATAGGCGAACGGCATATTTTCCCCCCATTAAAATGGCTACTATGCCATTATTATGGAGAGTGTCATTTAAATGGAGAGGCTCATTATAATGACCAACTTTTCCGTACTTTTTTATATAGGAGTTGCACATTTTTCGTTATATTATATATTTTTGATTAGACTAGTATCATTAAATAAATTGTTAAACTTAATTAAATCCAATCCTTTATTAACAAAATCGGTAGAAATATATTTAATATTAAATAATTTTTTTTGTTTAGGTTTGTTTTGATGTCTAAATCTATAAGCAGCCATTGCATTAACGCCTAGTTTAACCCAATTATTTAATTGCATAGATTCAATATGAAATAAAATATTCCTAAAATTTTTTAAGGATACAGTAATAAAACAATTATAAATATCGGAAGGAACTATGGAAGAACTTTTTAATTTATCTAAAATATATTTAACTTTACTATCAGTATTTTTACTTCTATTATGCGTTCGCTTTTTCTTATTTTTACAATTTTTTAGTGATGGCATAGTTTGACAAAAATATGGATGATTATTATAGTTGCGTGGATCTTTTTCATTTGAAATTAAACCATATCCAATAATTTTATCATTTAGACCAAATGGATAAGCAGTATTGAGTGACCTAATCCAAAAATCTTCGCGTTGTAATAAAGTTTGTTTTTGATTATTACAAATTTCTAGTACACAGATACTCATATCATCATGAGAGTGATTACTACTATTAAAATGTTTAACTAGAAAAGTGTCTTTAGTATTATTTTTAACATCCCTTTTGTGTTCATTAAATCTTTGACGAAGTGTCCTTTGAGTTTCACCTATGTATTGTAAATTACATTTTTTACAAATTATTATGTATATTAGATTTTTTGAGTTGCAATCAAGATTATCATTAATATTTGGAAGAATTTTTCGTTTAGTGCAATAAGTTGTAATATATTTTGCTTTATTTATGTAATGACGAGTCAAGCATTTTTTAGAACTGTTACAAGGATTTGTATTAAATGAAGTACTACATGTATGATTGAAATTAACATTACTGTTTTTGTTTAATGCAAAGTAAACATTTATAAGTGTATTTTTATTGACCTTGTTTCCACTACCTTGTACCAAGGTAGTTTTACTATTACTATTTAGTACAGAACAGTTGATGCATGAAGTGCCTGTACTACACACGTTGCATGCAAACCCGAAGATTATAAGGCCCTTATGCCGGGGACTTAGGGCACTGGTTTTAGAACAAGAAATATTTTGATTAGGAGATGATACCCCCACCTCCCAGGGGAGAGACTTTTTAAAGCCCTTGAAAGTTTGTAAAAAAAATTTTTTTATATAAAAAATTATAATTTTGCTTAAAAGCAAAATTGTAAGTGCATGCTAATAATTTTCTATTTTATACAGAAAATAAATTATTAATAATGTTGCACATTGAAAAAGACGTATTATTAATTGAAAAACATATTTTTTTATTTAAAGTAAAATAATACTAAATATAAGGAGTTTATAAGTTATTGGTACGGTAGGATAGCAAAAATATTTTTAGTTATAAAACATAGTTTTAGAACCCTTGCATGAACAATAAATACACTTATAAATATGTTTAAAAAATATTATGTGTTTAAAAAGTGTATAAAATAGCCGTAGTAAAAAGCTTTTTTAAAAAAAATACAAATTATAACAGAATGCTTGACATATCACATAAAAATAATGTATTAGAAATTTGCCTGGAGCAGTGGGCTAATTGTTGCTTGTGGCACCAATAGTAGTTTGTAAAGCAATTGAAGGAGTAGAAATTTGATAGTATTACCAACTGGGATGCTATTAGCCCTAGATAAAGCAGAGGCATACGTTTTTTGACCCAAAAAATTGTTACTTTCTGACGGAAAAGGTGGTGGGTCAGGCCACGTGCCAGGTACAGAACTATTAGCCAAATCTCCATTTCTAACTCCGGTTTTAATAAGGTCTATTAAAACATTTGAAAATTGTCGAGTATCAGAGATTTTACAAAAAAATTGATTTTTGTAGCACTAAAATGTACCACATATTTTGATAAAGTCTCTCCTACAGCAATTTTCAATTTTTTAACTGTGTCCTTAGTAAAACCGTTTTGAACAAATTGTTTAGCTGTAAAGTCCTCACGTATGACAATTGGTGAATTGTTAGGTTTATAGTTACGTAAACTTTTAGCTCTATTTTTAACGGATTTTAAATCGAAAAAGGACATGAATGACATTATTAGGCTACCGTCACTGCACCAATGTACATTTCCTACTCTACTAATAATGCCACTTGCTTTCTTCGGTTGAAAATCCCTGACCTAATACTAACGTTTGTTGTACTGCACTTGTGATTTCAAATTTACTACACTTCGAAATTTAGCAGATATAACACAGCCAATAGACTCCATAATCTAGTGCGCGCTGATTGGCTATCGGAAAGTAAACAAGGGTTGACCGAGCGCGCGCTAATTGGTCTCCTTGTCGTCTTGGATACCTTTTAATTTTCTCTTGCTCGCGAACCACGCCTACTCATTACGCTGATTTGCTGAGCTCGTTGCACGAGTCGTTCAGTGAAAGTGACGTGAGCAATCGTCACTTCTGCGCTCTCCCTGTCTTTCGGTTTACACCGCGCGTGAAAGAGCAGACGCCTTTTTTCCCCGCCTTTGCCAGCCAACCAGATATGGGGCGGAAAACGACGCCCTTCGCTTATTACACACAAAAATGATCTAATTAATTATATAAAATTATTTTATCTAATACTGTATATTTTGTTATTGTGAAATCAAAAATCAAACTTTATTTTAAAGTGACTTAGCATTTCTGAATTGCGCCCAATTTTTTTTACTATTATGAAATTACAAAATTTAGTTATTTTAAAGTTTTCATTTTAAACAATCAAACAGCTCATTTGTAATATTTGGAATGGTTTGGACTTTATTAAAATTAAAAAAGTCATCAAAAAATTGTAAACTAAAGGGCATAAATTTTAATTTAAATTTGTACTTTTTCTTTCTAATTTGGCTTATGTTTACAGAAGTTATTGTAATTTGAAAAAAATGTTTCTTTGATTCTGAAAAATATTGTTCTGATTTTTATTTTATACATTGTCTCAGTTAAGCGACTTTATACGTTTATTATCTTATTTATTTTTAGAGATTTCGCGATTTTTTTAATATTGTAAAAGTTTACAATATCAATAGGTGAAACCGATTATGTCCTATTATTTTAATTTTAGAATCATTTGTCAAAAAATGATTTAAATTCAAAATTTTTTTAAATTTGATTTTTCTGAATGTTTTTTTCTATTGCAATACAATTTAAAATTTGCAACAAAAAACACAGAAACTTTAGAGAAAGCATTAAAAAAAGTTCAGAAAACAAACACACCAAAATAATCTTCTGGGGAAGAATAATACATGGAACAGAACATAATATAAAAAATAAACGGACTGATAACATAATGTTGGGCGGAGAATGCTAACGGAAACAAAATGCACAAAATATTTTTAATTCATGCAATTATTTACTGTACATATGCTTGGGAAGTTTAAGCTATTGTTCCAAATTGAAAAATTTGATAAATAAATATAAAAATATGGGTAATAAAGTTGCTGTTATTAAATTACTATACACTAAAATTAAATTGTAATCTAAAATCTAATTTTAAAAAATCTAATTTTGTCTGGAAATTTAGTTTCTAAAATATCCCACATATGCTCTTATTGTTTTTCATTAATTAATGTTTTTCAAAACTTATTTCGCCTTATGCATGTTACAGTTATGCGAAAAATTGGCAAGTTCGAATTGTATGCGTTGCTATTGCGACCTGTTTTAAAATTTGAGCGATTTAAAATTTTAGTTTTTCACATACAAAATTGTCGAAAAACGCCATTTTTGGGGGTCATAACTCCTGAACTACTGGAGATATTTTGAGGGAAAAAATTTTGTGGGCTATTGGAGGCGGGGGTAAGAATTTCCCAAAAATTATCAAAATCGAAGACAAAAAGTTTGACTCCACATTAACCTTTTAACAAAAAAAATCAAAACGTTTTTGAATGAATTAAACGATAAATAATGGCAAAACGAGCCAAGTAAGTTTTACTGTTAAATTTCGAAATTTTAATCCTTTAAAGGTGCAGTATACTAATTCGTGGTGTATCTTTATGTTGCATTTTAAAAATAATCTATGTATCAAGTCACACTGAGAAAAAAATTTGTATTACACCAAAAACCATTCCTAACGGTTAACGGGTGGTTATTTATTTCTAATGCTGTTTTTTGAAAAGAAAATTTTTCTACCAAACGAATATTAATAAAACTTAGAAGAAATCTTTCAGAGCAACCAAAAAGCTTGAATTTAAAATTTGGTTAAATTTTAAAAAATATTAAGTGAGTACTGCTATTTTTAGAAAAAAAATTTACTACGTTTTTACAGTTGGTGTTGTGTGTTATTTTGTTTCTGTTATTCTGGTATTTTTTCCGTCCCAAGATTGTTTTCCCAGCTGGGAGATTTACAACCCAAAATCTCAGTCCTGGCCATAATTATCCTTTTAATTACCCTTTGGTATTTCCTGTCTTGGCAAAAAATGCTGTCCCGGAAAGACCCTGGATCAAAACTCGCGGCATGTTCTTTATTACCGGTCTTGGCCCTGCGGTATCCTTTATATGGATTAACTCCCCACTGCCAGGAAATTCTGGAGGGTGAACACCTGGCCAAAGCTGAAATTGCCGGTCCCAAATCTCTGAGCTGGGAAACAAACCCTGGGAAAGAAGAAATATTTCGTTTTGGAGAAAAAGGGAAATAAAATTCGGGGAAAAATTATTTAGACAGAGTCAAAATATTTTTAATTTTGTTATAAATACTAAAATTATTTGGCGGCACTTTAACAAATATTTAAATTTTTTATTTTATTTATTTATTTGTAGTTAAACACTTTAATTTTATAAACGTTTAAAAAATTGTTAATAATATTTATTTTGTGATAAATTAATTGAAATAAAGTGCATTTCAAAAAAATATCATAAACGAATTTCTGATAAATTAGTTGAAATAAAGTGCATCTCAAAGAAACATCATAAACAAATTTCTATGCGAATTGAATTATTACTAACTTTTGCTAAATCAAAAAATCATCTTGATTTTAACGAATTTATATTAAATTTTTTTTTTTAAAATAACAACAAAATTAAAACAATATGATCACAAGGTGGTCTTTTTAAAAAGCTACAATTTTATGTAAAAAAAGATGTATTCTTTTGGTGCGTTCAAAGATACACAGAAACTTCCGAATAAAGCAAAAACATTTGTTATGGATTTAAATTTAAAAATAAATTTTAGCTTGACGCTTCACATTTGTATAAATTTTTGATTCAAATAATACAATATTTTGTTATTTGTGCGCTAAAAATATTCGATATTGTTTAAAAATCACTTTTTATTAATAAGCAAGCGCAACATAAAAATTAAGTTAAATTTTATTTTGATATTTACAGGGTGTTTTTAAAAAATGCAAAATAATCTTTTGTTTAAAAATGGGTGAATTTTTTTCAAATTACTGGAATGCATTTTTGCAAAGGTTTTAAGCGCAGACAGAATTTTCTAAGATATTAAACAGACATAAAAAGTCTGAATACAATAAAAGCAATGATTTCAATTTAAAGATAAATTTAATTTATATTTTTAAAAAAATTTTGTCAGACTTTTTATAATGCTCACATTTGTATGAATTATAATTTATAAATAATGAATTATTTTGTTATTTAAGCGCTGAAAATATTAGATGTTTTTAAAAAAATCACTTTTTATTAATAACAAAGCACGCCATAAGAATTAGGTTAACTTTAATTTTGATATTAACAGGGTGTTTTAAAAAATGCTAAATAACGTTTTGTTTAAAAATGAGTAAATTTTTTTTCCAAAGATATTTTACTAGAATGCATTTTTGCAAAAGTTAATAAATGCAGACAGGATTTTCCTTGATATTAATTAAGCAAAGTGTACTTTTCCTTGTTGTTGTTCCTACTCTCCAATATCATGCGTCAGGGCTCTGACCGTTTAAAACGGAAAGGATTCCGGAGCTTAAACCCGGTTTTTTCAAGATACTTTTATTGTTTTTTTGAATAAGTTTTGTAAAAAATTTGATCCTTAAAATTGTTTACAAAATATTCTACTACTACTATATGACATTGTTTTTAAATATGCATGATTTTGACACAAAAATATGATGAAGATCGGGGGGGGGGGGAGTTGCTTCACGCTTTTCAAAACTTTTTCCGGATCTCGAAGCTTTAAGGAACAGCAATATTAATAACTATTTAATACGCTGATACCAGTATTTTTTTGATTTTTAGTTTTTATGAAAATTTTGGATTTCAGAAATAATTATGGTGAAATTATATCTGGCTAATCTCGTTAATTAGTATGAAGACATGAACGGACCAATTAAAATTGTGCAGTTATGACGGTGTTTTTAAAAAATAACGATTTTTTCTTTAAATTCTGCCTTTCTACAAAATATAGATAATTAAAATACATGTTTTTATCTTTATTATTAAACCACTTTTGTGAAATTTTGAATGAATTTGTTGTTAAATAGTCGATTCAATATTGCAAATATCGAGGTCAGCTAGATTTTGTTTGCCTATAGCAAATCATATAAAAAATTTTTTTCGTTCTAAATTTTCGTTCGTTTTCTTCCTATTTTTTCTCTTTTAAAACCAAACACACGTAAATTGTATTTTCTTAAGTGGTATTCATTGTTATCAACTTTCTCTTCCAATTTTTTAATCATATGTAGTAATTGAGTATTGTTAGGTCCTATGTCAGAATCGCTGTTTACTTTAGCTTGTTTAGCCTATAAAATTTTTTTTAAAAAAAATTAGTTAGTTTTTATTTTAAATAATGAATATTTTTAAAAAACAATTTTCTAAAAATATCTTTTAAAATTATGTTTTTAAAAAATATTTTTAAAAGTTAATAAAAAGACTTAGTTTATAAAGAAAATTAAAAACACATAACTAAAGTAAACAGCGTAAAATGTAATCTTAGAATATATTTAACTTAACTACTATAAAATATTTTTAGTATAAAAAAGGGAGACCACCCCCAAGCAAAAATAAAATTTTTTAGAAGCGAAAGAAAAATAAAAATTTTTTGAAAGTGAAAGCAGAATAAAGTTTGGAAGAGAAAAAAGCTGTGCACCACCGGGAGTGAACCATACAGGTCACACGTCACTGGCGTTACACAGAGATTTAATAAAAAGGAAAAAAGCTTTTTAGATAAAAAGAACCCTTAGCTTTTAAGTAAACAAGTTAAAATAAATTGTAGATTTATAAAAATTAACGTAATTAATTATTATAAAACTAATATTAATAAAAAACTAATAACTAATTGTATGTCCTTATACTTTAAATAAAATTAAACATTTAAAGAAAATTTAAAAAAATTTTTTTAAAAAGAAACAAATATTAAATTAATTTTAAATTGATACTAATAAAAAATTTTTATAAGAAATAAACAACAGCATTTGTGTGTATAATATAAACTACTTAATTTTTAATTTAACTTTAATTTAACTTGAATTTTTATAATTAATAAATTTATTAGTTTAGAAATTATTAAACCTTGATTTTTAGAAAAAAAATTTTGTTAATCACTCACTTATTTACTCACTTACTGTAGCAGAAATATACAGAATTTATTAGCGTAAAATTACTTACCGCATATTCCTTGCAATCGAAGTCTGCGACACGCTTTCCGGTCCGCATCCTCCCTGATACGCCCGTTGATGGATCATTAGGTCCCAAATCTGAAATACAATACAGTAAAAGTAAAATTTAAAATTAACCGAAACAATTTCTTAGATAAATAAAAAGAATTAAAGGAATTAAAAAAGTTAAAAATCTTTTTAATTCAAGTTTTTTTTCAAATTGTTTATTCTAGTAAATAAACATATATTACAACAACTTCAAATCATCAACAACAAATTATCACATCGCGAACTGATCACAGTTGCGACAAAAAAATATGGTTACTAGAATATGGTTTAAAGGCTTATTTCTAAGCACTTACATAAACGATCTATTAATAACTTTTTAAATTGTGAGAGAGAACTGGCTGAAACTTGTTTATTGGACAAATTATCCCATTTTTTAACAACTCTGTTACAAAAATAAAATTTACGAGCATTTATCCTACTTTTTTGAACTTTAAGCTTATATTTATGACCTCCTGTGCAATTCATATTGTATTTAAAAAATTCATTGGAATTTAAGATTGATTTGGAATGTAGTATTTTGTAGCATTCAGAAAGATCTGCGATTTGTCGACGTTCTTCTAATGATTGCAACTTTAAGTAATCAGATCTTTCATTGTAATGCTTATAACGAATTCCAAATCTTTTAAAAAGTCTTCTAGTAAAATTTCGCTGCACTTTTTCGATTAAAGCAATATCCTGTTTTAAATACGGGTTCCATACTTCACTTGTGTATTCCAGAACAGGCCTGACATAAATTTTAAAAGCTAAAAGTAAATTTTGTACAGAGTTGGAATTAAAACTTCGAAAAATTTGTGATGAAGATCTAAAAGCTTTTTTTGCAATTATTTGACAGTGTTCAGAAAAACTTAACTTTTGTGATATATGAACCCCTAAATCTTTAATTAATTTGCCTTTTTCAAATTTTTTGTTGTGTAAAAAATAATCAAATGTGTTGGTTCTGCGTTTTAATCCAATATTTAAAACCTCACACTTAGATTCGGCCAGAGTCAGTTGCCATGCGTCCGCCCAAAGGGAAATATGATTCAGATCATACTGTAATTTTTTGGTATTCTTCTTCAGAGTCAAAATCGGTATAAACCTTAGCGTCGTCCGCGAACAATTTTATGGTGGAGTTTTGAACTGCATCAACCAGGTCATTTATATATACTAAAAAAAGAAAAGGACCTAACACGGAACCTTGTGGAACTGGACTCACAACTTCATGGGAATTAGATTCACACTCATTGATGAGAACCTTAATAGTTCAGCCAGTTACAAAAGATTGAATCCATTTCAGACATTTTCCTTCTATGCCATATTTTTCTAGCTTATATAATAGTTTCTGATGAGAAACAGTGTCAAACGCCTTAGCAAAATCTAAATAAACAATGTCAATCGATTTTTTGTTTTTAAAAGCTAGTGTCCATTTATTTAGTGACTCCAGAAGCTGGGTTACGGTAGAACTTTCAAACTTAAATCCATGCTGAAGCCTTGACAAAACGTATTTAAAAAAGTTTGAAATTTCCTCCTTTACTAACATTTCCATAATTTTACATGAATAAAAAGTTAATGATACAGGACGACAATTTTGCTTAAAAGTCTTTGACCCTTTTTTAAAAAATGGTATTACAAAAGAAATAAGCCAGTCAAGAGGTAAAATTGCTATATCAAATGATTTTTTTAAAATTATAGATAAAGGCTCAGCTATTCCAGATGCTAATTTCTTCAGAAAATATGCTGGTAAGCAATCCGGCGATCTAGACATTTTATTGGGCAATTTTTTAATAGCACATAAAACTGTTTTAACGCTGAAAGACATGTCATTCAAATTTCCGATTTTTTGTGGTTTGAATTCAGGTAAATTTCCATTATCGTTGGTAAAAACTCTGCTGAAATACTCTGCAAAAAGATTGGCTTTTTCCTTGTGTGTATTTTTTAAAGTTCCGTCATCATTACTTAGCGGTGGAATATTCTCCTTAACTTTAATCTTACTGTTAACAAATTTGTAAAAATTATTTCGATTATTTGATTTTAGGATTTTTTCTTCAAGTCCTGCAACATATATTTTCACAGCGTTTTTATAATCTGTACAAATATTTTGGTATTGTAATTTATTATTAACTGTATTATATTTTTTAAATTTTTGCCAACATTTTAATTTTTTATTTTGTATTTTTTTAATATAAAATGGATAATTATTATGTTTTTGGTTATTTTTATATTTTCTTTTTAACGGTATGTGTCGTGTTATGCCGTTAATTACTACATTTTTAAAACAATTCCAATATTCTTCCACATCAAAACATTTCGAAAATTCTTCATCCCAATTTATTGAGGATAAATACAAAGAAAACATCTCATAATCTCCGTTTTTAAAATCCGGAATCCAGCGCTCTTGACAAAATGGTCGTTCACTAAAAACCTTTGTATCAACTGAAAAATATACTGTTGAATCATCAGAAAAAGCAAAACTTGGCAGAATTTTTGTTTCATGGATGATTTCTGGGTCATTTACAAGAAGAAGATCTAAAACATTTCGGCCTCGAGTAGGTTCCTTGACCAGTTGAAATAAAGCAAGTTTGAAAAAAAGACAACCATTCTTTTTCATTTTAATTTTTTGAGATTATACTTGATGAAAGCCAGTCAATCCCAGGGAGAATAAAATCTCCGCCAAGAATGACTGAACCTCTAAAATTATTAATAAGCTTACGCAACATTTAAAAAATATTAACATCTTCCTGCTTGGAAGTCTGTGGTTTATGGTATAGACATATCACTCGTGTATTTGCATTACAACTTAGCTTAATATCTGTTGCAGTGACATTGATGCCGCAATATATCTGATCAATTGTAAGTTCAATTGCGTGATAGTTTTTTTTAGAAACTATACAAACGCCTCCCCCGGTTCAATCAATTCTATCAAATCTTGAAATATTGTAAAAACCTAATCGATTGATCATATTATTTGTAACACTATCGTTTAACCATGTTTCAGGGATTAACAACAAATCGGTATTACCATAAATATCATCTTGCCCTGAAACTAAACAGTCCAATTCATTTAAGGCGTTTTTTAAGCTCCTTGCATTAAACAACAACGCTCATAAATACCTATGTAAATAACGATTGGATCGCTTTATTTCCTATTTAAAATCGAAAGTTTTAATTTCTTTTTTTTTGTTCTACATCGTACAAAAACGGATCTCCGTCATCTTGTTTCTTGTAATTTAAATGTAAATCGCAATTGCGCCAGAAAAAGATGCGACATTACTTTATGCGAAGCTTGTTTTTTTAACTTAATTGTTCAATAACTGTTACAGAATAAATTTTAGTTGTTAAAAGCATGTCAAATATTAATATAATCGCTAAAGTTGGGTTTTAACATAAATTTAAGGCAGTATATGAAAGAAGTTTAAGCGTATTTTGAATTAAAGAAAAAAATCTTAATTAGGCACAAAATCTTAATATATGTTATTTTCCTTTTCTGGGGCCTACTTCATAAAAATTGCTTGTAATTAATTTACAGCTGTAAATTAATAAACGCATATTTTTCTTCTGCATTTTTAATTAAAAAGTATATTAATAAAATTGCGTTTAGAATTTAAAAAATTACATGTCTGTAAATTCCGTAAATTTCACAGTTACGTACGTATTTTTTAATGAATAAAATAGGAAGAAATGAAATGCGTTTATTAATTTACAATTACAGAAATCTTTATGAAATAGGCCCCTGGAAATCAATTTCAAAAATTTATTTATTTGATTTTATTTAATGATCAGATAACAGAATTAATATTATACTAAGCATAGTCTATGCATAGTTTATTCTACTGTTTTCATCATTTAATTATTTCTTTTCTTTTTTTCTTTTTTTTCTATTTTTTTTACTTTTTTTCCATCAACAACATGAATACAATTTAAGCAGGATACAGCATTGATTTTTTCAACATTTGTGTCATTTGTATTTGAAAATTTGTATCTTGCCGTTATTTTTTTATCGCTTTTAAGGATTGAGCATTGGAATAATAATAATAATAAGAAGAAGAAGGTTCTGAATTTCAAAATTTACCCACGTTCTCTAATAATGGTTTGCGCGGTCCCGCAGGGCGAAATCGCCACGTGACGCTGCCGCGCCACCCATGATAATCGTTCCTTTTATAAAGTATTAAGAAAAGTTGCATATTACCCTCCGTTTTAAAATAAATGCATCTTGTTATATTTTTGCTCAATTTTCTTTTTATAATTAAACAAACCTTGTATAAATTTAGAAAACATGAAATAAATTATCGCGATTTTGACAGTGGTTAATCTCTTCCAGTAAGGGTATGTGATTTGGCACTAAATTTTTTCCGCAAACATTTGAATTTCGCTGTTTGATTCTTGTGTATTCGCCGTCTAGGGGCTTTAAAGATAGGGTTTCCTATAGAATTATGTCTATAAATCGTATAACATTATCGTAATAAGAAATCTTTTTAATAAACTAAATTAAATTTATTTAAATTAAAATGAAAAAAAGTAAGTTTAAATAAACTTCTTATATATTAGAAGTTTAATAAACAGACCTAATATGTGTCTGTCTGTTTCTTTATCTATGTGATTTTTTTAACTTCGCCTCAACCACCAAGTAAATAGATAGAACTGAATAAGAATCACTAGAAAGTATATACCATAGGGAGTGTCCTTAAATGGTTGATTGTTTAAAAAAATGACGTGGACATAATTCATGCTAGGCAAAACATTTTGACCAAAGGCATTTTTAAAATCAACTCTAAAATTTTGGTTTTTTTCCACCGGTTTCAAATTCTTGATAAGAGAAATTACTAAATCAATTGGCTATAGGCACCTTGCACTGGAACTCGGTTTATACTACATATAGTATGTAATACAAATAAGCGTCACCTAAATGGATAATTACATATCTCCTACTTATCTTTTGTAGTATGCACATCAACCGATCGAAAGCGCGCGAAATTTTGATCGGTTGATCTGCATACTACGAAAGATAAGTAGGAGATACGGTACTTATCCATTATGGTGACACTTATGTATATTGCATACTTCATGCGTAAACCGAGTTCCAGTGCAAGGTGCCTATATTTTATTTTTGAAAATTTAAAAACAATATGTGTTTAATAAATAAATAAATAAAATAAATTAGGTAGTCACAAATGATATAGTAACAGGTCGCTTAGTGCTTAACATTTTTTTTTGTTTTTTAAAACATAAATCTCTAAGTAAAAAGTCTAAGAACTGATCTAAAAAGTGTTTTCGTTTGTTTTTTTGTTTTTTTGGCGTCCTATTGCAGGTCGTTTATATTAAGACAATTAAAAAAACACATATATTATTATTATTTTAGCAATATTTTTGAATGATAATGTTTAGAAAAACAAGAAAAAATGAGATAAACACTCTTTAAGTTTGTAAACTTTTGATACAATTTGCTGTACAATTTTTTTTCATATATGACAATAACAGTTTAAATTTGTTTTTAATTAAATACTTTCACCCAAAAGCCAGCCTTTTTTGCAAAAAAATGGATGCTTAAAACTGTTCGCACAACCTGTACTGACCACACCGCTAGACCAACTGAATTGGGGACAATTCGCTCCCGGTACAATTTGCTCCCGGGATTCTTTATAAACACAATTTTTACAAAACAATTCATTGTGAATAATTCGCTCCCTGGATTATTTGCTCCCTGGACAATTCGCTTCCTATGGACAGTTCGCGCTCCCTGCACAACTCATTTCTCGCGTTTGTATTTCTTTGCTCTTTATTTCTATAGTCAAAACAAAAAGGATGCGGACTGGCGACAAAACTGGAACTGTAAAAGATCATATTTTCATAACGTGATGTAGAAATTGTACGGGACATATAACGGAGCGTAGCTCAGACTTTTGGCTATCTTTCGAAAAGGTTAGAAAAAAATTTTTTTTATAACGTCATTACTCCGGCCGATACGGTGAAAAAAACCTGGCCCCTCAAAAAAACAAAACTTTTTTATTAAAATGAGATAAGAAACGCCGCTTGGTATGCTGTTAAAACATACTTTTTCGCATTTTTTCTGAAAGTTTGAGCGAAATCGGCGAAATAAAATAAATTTTTTTTATGATGCATTGAAAGCGCGCGGTTTATTTTTCGCCAATTTAATACACTGTAAAAAATATAGGTTTCGTTTCGCTTCCTGCTTGACGTGTTTACGGTTTTGATAAAATTGTTATTTATCAAATGTCCTTCGTTTTTTTATTAAAAACACAACACCATAAAAATTTTTTTGGGGGTTGAAAATCCAGAGGCTATGGGGGGGGGGGGGGCAAACACAAATGTCAAAAAAAATTTTTCTAATTTTTTTTTTCAAAACCATCAAAAATGTAAAATTTATCACATATGACGGATTTTGATATATCGTTTGTGTTAAAAAACCTAATATTAAACTGACAATAAGCTGTCAAAAATGACGAATTTAAAATTTGGAAGCATTCCAAGCCCGTATACCGATTAAGCATATAATCATGCAGCTTCATGCATTTAATCAGACGGTTGAATTTGGTTTTTTATGTGTGTTTACATGTTTAAGCATAGTTTAAATTATCTTTAATGTTTGAATTTATATCGTTAGAATATTGTTTGCTTTTTTTGTATTTAATAAAGGAATATTATGGGGTGCGTTTTGTTAATACAAACACAATTACATTAGTTAAAACGGATTCCTTTACATGGTGACCCTCAAAACTCAGTTGAACTCTCGGCGCTGTGTTTGGTATGTTTTTTAACGCCCCCACAGTTTTTTTACGCTTAGACCAAGGTATGTTGTTCTTTTTTTCCGCGGTTTCCTTTGTTGCAATGGCTTAATTTCCGGCTCAACTTTGGTATTTTAACTGCGGTATTCTTTAACACAATGTCTGGTTCTTTGCGGAAAATGATTGCCCTTGATAAAACAAGACTTCTTGAGCAAATCAACGCTGCGGACCACAGCTTAGACTTTATTGGTTCTTTGTTATCGGTTGATGAAAAGCGGAAAGCATTGTTTAAAAAACGGTTTCAAATAACCTGTGACAGAAATAAAATCCAAAAGACTTTGGATACCTTGAAGGACTACAACCGTCAGTGGAGTCAGCTGATTTCACAGTTAACTGTCCTCTCGCTAATAAAACTGAGCAGGACATTTATGACAAAAACATTAATCCTGATGACCCTGCATGTTTTAGTATGGTTATGATTGCGTCTGATGACAAACTGTCTATTTTAAAAACTTTTGTTGACGAAATTGGCTTTATCTTACCTCAGCTGAATGTGCGATCTACAACACCAACTCCTCCGTCTGCCAACCAATGAGAATGTGGATCATTCTGTTCTACTGGGCAGTCTTATGGAGAAATTTTCAGCTCATATTCTGGAAGTTCTGGAGAAAAACAAAGGTTCTTCCCAAGATTAGACTGTATCCTCCTTTGTTGAGAATCTCTGGGCATTGATCAAATTAAAGGATACTCCTCAGCGGAATTTTGGGTCTGGTAACCAATCCAAAGATTTTCGTAAGTTGACTTCCGGTTATTCTGAGATAAAAAGCAAGCCTAGTTCTACTACTCAGTCATTGTTTGTGTCTGAGCAATCTAAGCCAAAGGTTGTTTGTGATTTTTGTTCAGGAAGTCACTACAGTGACAAGTATACTATTTATGGAGACCTAGAAAAGCGTCAGAGTGTTTTGCGCCATAACAAATGTTGCTTTAAGTGCTTTAAGCCTAGTCATTTTATACCTAATTGTAATATGTCTACAAGGGCATGTTTTTATTGCAAAGGCAATAATCATCACCAAGCCTTGTGTTCTAAAAAGTTTGGCTCACGCCAAGTTGCTAAGACTTTATCTAGTGCCATTGTAGGTCAATTCGTGGTTGATCCAAATACCAAATAAGCCGCCAAAGCTGATAAATCTGGGAAAAAAATAAAAAACTCAAATGTTACCACATCTGCTTCTTTTAGGAATTTCCCCAACACGCTGTCTAGCCAGCCTATGACTGTATCTCTTGCTCAGTGAGCACGTAATGGTGTTATCCTGCTTAGTGCATCTAATTTGTCTATTGTTTGCCCTGATTCAGGCGAAACAATTAAAGTCAAGGTTTTGCTTTATGCTGGCAGTGATAGATCCTGGATTTTAAAAAGTGTTGTTAAAAATCTGGGCCATAAAACTAGAGGTTCAAAATGTTTAAGTCTAGGTGTATTTGCTCTGAAAAAGAGAAAATAATAAATTCTGATATTGTAGATTTTCTGGTGCAAACAAGCAGTGGAAACATCAAAATGTCTGCTAACATTGCTCCGATTTTGACAAGAAAATGGGACAAGAGGCCTCTGTCTGAAGCAGATAGGAGCTATTATCGATCAATTATTATGAATCCAAACTGGCAGACTCATTTCCTGCTTCTGGGGAAGCTTTCCAACATGAAATTCTGGTAGGTTTGGATTACTTTTTTTTCTCTTCTTAGATTTTTCAGATAAACAACAACTACCTTCCAGACTTGGTTTTATGATTGGTGGAAAAGAAACGTCATCTGAAAGTACAAACTGTAAACCTGGAGCGGTTATACTGACTGTGGGAACCACAGAAAAAAGGGAGTGCAGTGATGACCTGCACAAATCAATTGAAAGATATTGGGAAAATGAAGGTGTTGGTATCTTGGACTCTTATAGGCATTAAACTGAAGATGACTCCGCCAACGAGCAGTTTCAACAAACTGTGGAGTTTTCTGATGGCAGAATTTTCAAGTCGATGTGCCATGGAATGAGAAAGTTTCCAGTTTACCTGAAAATTATGGCCTGGCGTATGGGAGATTCAAAACACTGTCTGCACGTTTGGAGAAAGATCCAGATTTATTAAAGCAATATAAGGCTGTTTTACTATCAACAGGGTTAAGGACTTATTGAGATAGTACCATGGTCAGGTTTAAAAAAAAATGATCAAATTGTGGGACATTTTCTTCCCCATCATCCTGTACTATGAACCGATTCAGGCAAAGACGCCACAGTTGTGTTTGATGGTTCATAATAATAATAGCCAGCAAGAATCTTTACAGTCTCAATAAGTGCCTATTAAGAGGTCCAGTACTATTAGCCGACCTTTGTGGAATGCTTATGCAATTCAGAGAGCATCAGATTCAATTGCTGGCAGATGTAGAAAAGGCCTTTCTACAAATTTCACTAAAGCCCACTTCCAGGAATTTTATCCGGTTCTTATGGTTCAAAGATTCCTCAAATCCAGTGGTGGAAGGAAATGTACAAATTTTCAGATTTTGCCGAGTATTGTTTGGTGCCCAGTCATTACTTGGCTGTTAGCTGCTGCTTTCATTTCATGTTGGACCAACATAATTATCCTTTGGCACTGGAGATTTCAGGTAATATTTACGTGAATAACTTATCTTTAGGTGCAAAGGATGAAGCAGAAGCGCTAAAAAAGTATGCTGCATGCAAAGAAAATTTTTAAAATATGTCAATGAACCTTCGACAGTGGATTTCTAATGCATCTGAAGTGATGCAGAAAATCCCACCAGCTGACCATCTTAGTGGACCAGTTGTAAAATTTCTTGGCTTACAGTGGAGTACTGTGAAAGATGAATTATCAATTCCAAAATTAAAGATCAAGGATCAACAACCTGTCACTAAACGATCTGTTTTACACACTGTGGCCAGTGTTTATGACCCATTGGGTTTAATTTCACCTGCTGTTCTGGCTGGAAAAGCATTTGTGCAGGAATTATGGGAATTTACACCTGACTGGGATGATGAAGTTCTTGTGGAGATTCAGAAAAAATGAATTTCAATCTGTGAAAAGCTCAAACAGACAGAAAAATCAAAATCCCTTGCTATTTGGGATCCACTTCAAAAGAAGCAGAACTGTTACTGTTTGTTGATAAATCTTCAGTGATATATGCTGCACTCTGCTACTTACAAGTGAAAGATCAGTCTGGAAATGTCCATTGTAATCTAATTTACACCAAAAATCGTTTTGCTCCTAAAAAGAAGCTAACAATTCCCAGACTGGAACTTATGGCAATTTTCATTGGTACCAAAGCTGCAAAATTTGTGGAAAAATAGACTTATCACACCATTGTAAAGAAAACTATGTGGACAGACTCCTTGTGCTGCCTTCAGGGGCTTACCACCAACAAACCGTTGTCTGTATTTCTGAAAAATAGAATAAACACTATTAAAGAAGCTACAGACATCACCTTCTGTTACATCAGTTCAGAAGGAAATCCTGCTGACATTGCCACCAAAGGTTTAGAAACTGATGACCTAATTTAGAGTTTCTTGTGGTGAAATGGCCTGATTTGGATTACAAAATAACCAGATCAGTGGCTTGAATGGAAGATACCAGAGATTACACCTGAAATTCTGTAGACTTTGCAGCAAGAAGAAAAGAGATCAACTATTTTTGAAACTGGTGTCAAGAAAAAGTCAAAAGAATTGTGCAGTTTGACTAACATTGTTTCCACAAGTGGTTCAAACCTTCTGCCAACATTGACAATTATTGCAACTCGTTTTTCAAAACCTGAGAAACTGGTATGAGCTGCTGCATATGCATTGAAGTTTATTAAATCTCTATTGCATTGAAGAACCCAGAATATTGGAGAAACACAGTAAAGCTTGCTGAAATTGCTTTCAAATGTGTCAACTGGCAGAGAAATCACTGCATCTGACACTGCGTTAGCAAAGAAGGTTCTGATTTGATCTGCACAGCAAGAAAGTTTTACAGAGCTGAATAAAGCTATACAGACAAATTCAAAGCATACTTTGCTTTAACAGTTGGGTGTTAAACTGGATTCAGAAGGTTTGATGAGATGTTATGGAAGAACTGCTAATGCAGAAGTTAGTCCTTAAACAAATACGTCACTGTTTCTTCCTAAGAATCATCCAACAACTGCTCTGTTTATTTTGAGAGCTCATATAAAGAACTTCCATTCTGGAACTTAATCCACACTTTCTGCTCTACAAAAACAGTACTGGGTCCCTCAAGGTCAGTCTCAAGTAAATAAAACCATTAGAAACTGTGACCAGTGTAAACGAGTTTTAATGGGACCATATACATTGCCATTGATGCCAGATTGATGCCAGATTGACTGATTGATGCCACCACAGGAATAAGTGAAAAGAACTGGTCCATTTAAATACTGTGGTTTGGATTACCTGGAACCACTCTGGGTGACACAAAATAATGTAAACTTAAAGTTTCGTTGTCTGTGTTTACCTGTTTTGCTACACGTTCAGTACATCTGAAAATTGTGGATGATCTAAGTTCAGAACAATGTTTGCAATGTTTCCGCCGATTTATTGCCCAAGCAAATTACTTCAGACAATGCTACACAGTTCAAACTGGCTGATAAGTCATTGCAGAGAGCTTGGCAAGACAATTTCAAGTCGGATGATCTTATCAACTACTGCAATGAACAAAAAATTGGCTGGAAATACATTATTGAACATGCTTTTTGGCAAAGAGGACACTATGAGCGGCTGGTTGGAATTGTAAAACAATCACTGAAATGGGCTGTTGGAAAGAAGCTTCTGGACTTTTCTGAAGTTGTCACTTTTCTTGCAGAAGTGGAAACAGTTGTTAATTGCCGTCTTTTAACATACTGCTATGAAAACATTGCATCCATAACTGTACTGCGCCCCACTGACTTCCTCAGTGTTGACAGTCAAACTGGTGTCCCTGTGTTGGAGGAAGACCACAGTGACAGAGAATATCATCCCAAGTTGTATTCAGCTGGACAATTAATCCAGGCATAGAAGAAGAATCAGGAAGTACTTGATAAGTTCTGGGACTACTGGTAAGTGGAATATTTGTCCAGTCTGCAAGAACAAAACAATCGGGAACATAAAGCCCCTAGAACCAGATCTCAAGCATTACTTGACCCAGATGAAGTTGTTTTAATTCAGGAGGAAAATGTTCCAATAGGAAGTTGGAAGATGGGCAGAATCACTGAAGTTCTTCCAACTCAATGAGCACCCAAGATTAAACTTCCTAACAAGAAGACAGTCACACGACCAGTAAAACAATTGGTTCCTCTTGAAGTTTCTGTACATTACAAGCAGCAAGGAACAACAGATCAAGTGAAAGCAACAGCCAGTTCACATTGTACAGCAATTAACACTTCTGGAAGATTGCTATTCACCATGGTGTTGCTCTGTTTCTTTGGAATTGGACTTTCCAACAATTCTCTTGCCCTGAAACCCAGTTATATCCACAAAAGGCAAAACGCTGTGTTTCAAGTGGAATTGTGGTTTATATGACAGAGCTTTCTGAATCGCTATATTGCGGGAAAGAAGTCACTTGTGAAAAAAGAATGCATCTCAATGGCAGGGGAAAATGTCAACGACAGTGTCTATTCCCAACGTGGACTAATACTTGTTTCTTTTATTTAGGTACAGCTCCATCTGTAATTGGTGATCAGAATGGCATCTTGAAGGCAGCACAACCCAGTGTCTGTTCATTCATAAAGGACACAAGTTGCATTTATGAAAGTTCTATTGACACTTTCAGTCAAATAGAACTATATGATGGTACATTGTACTTGGTAAAATCATTACATTTAACATTTTCAGATCCATCGGCTGGTGAATAAGAGTGCATTGGTGCTGACGTTTATCGCACGCGAACACCAGCATTTTGTCAGGTGAACAACTGTGTTAAAAATTCCAAAAAATTTTGTTTTTTGAAGCATGCACATATTGTTTATTATTCAACTGAAGATGGAAGGATTCCCATCAAGGCATGGGGTAATGTTCAGAAAATTTACTACAAGCATAAAAATGTACCAGCACGCGATCCCATATGTATTGGATGTTCATTGAAGTGTATTAAAGGTGGCGTTCAACTTGTTTTAGATAACAATCTGAGACAAGTAGAAACCTTTTCAACACCGTTTTGCTATCAAATTTCTCATCCAAAAGAAACTGAAATTGTCATGTTTCCAAATGAAGTTTTTCTACATCCCCTCGAGTTTCAGGCCAAAGTTTAGTCTAATGGTTTATTAATTTAGGACTTTGGTATAAGCTGTCATGCTCAACCCTATTGTGAGGCAATTACATTTTATTTTTGTATGTCAAGACTTTCAAACTATCAGTGTTTTCCATGGTTTTCAGCCCTTTTAATTTTTGTATTCTTATTTTTCACCTTTGGTTATATGTACATGCTTTTAAAATGTGTTATTATGATCTTTAAGAGCATATTGAAAACACTGAATTGTTTACATTTATTTTTTAGGTTCCTGTGGAGGCTTATGGTAATGTGCAGAAATCGAATTGGAAGAAATGTTGTGGAATATATATATATATATATCACTTTCTACTTTTTCACACCCTGCCATTTAAAGAACTCCAAAATGTCATATGGTATTCGTTATCATGTGATCACGTTTGGCTTTGTGGGATAGGTTTTTGGAGGAGCCAAATATTCCCGCCGTTTGGACGTCCTACCTAACAAACTCATGGAACAAATATTTTTCATGATCACGCCATTCTTTGCGTTGATTGGCTGCTCTCATTGTTGTTCTGTGAAAGTGACGTGAGCAATCGTCAGTTAACCATATATGGGGCGGAAAACAACGCCTTTTGCCCATTACTCACAAACATTATCTAATTAATTATATAAATTTAATATATATATATATATATAATTAATTATAAAAAATTATTTATCTAATACTGTATATTTTGTGATAATATATTCTATTTTCTGACTTAAATAATGATTTATCTAATTGTTTAAGTTTGTTCTCAAATTATTACTGTTTGTTTTGATTTGCAAAGAAAAAGAGAGCGCGGAAGTGACGATTGCTCATGTCAGTTTCACAGAATGAGGCTCCACTAGCGCAGCCAATCAGCGCAAAGAATGGCGTGATCATCAGAAAAAGATTTCCTTAGTGATTATGACCGGCACCTGAGTTCATTGGTTGTCAAAAATTCAAATTCTGAATCCTTATTGGGTGACTTTTTAAGGCCTTCTAACACTAAACAATTTCCGATTAAAAAGCCGGTTTGAGCCAGAGTGCATGTGCCAGGTTAAGACAATTTGCCATTTTCTGGAGTGGTGCTGGCACAAAGCCAGAATCCTTTTTCTTATGGACGACATTCTTCTGGTTATTCTCTAAGCCTGGCATTGATGACTATTGCTTTAATATCCTTTTTTGTAGTTGGAAACGCCTGTGATTCAGTAGCGACTCCGACTGCTGATCAAGCAGTGTGCAGCACACAGTCAAAAGATGAAAGATTGAGCTGTCTCTTCAAGGAAATTACTCAATTAGATTACGTGGCCTCTATTAGAAAAGACTTGTGTTTACTTTAGAAAGATCCAAATGGACGTCCGTTGGGAACATTGGCCTTGGAAATCAAAAGAATAAGCTTGGCCTGTCAAGTTTCCAAAAGTTACCTTACAAGATCTTATACAATGGGTGTTGGATAAAAAAAGATGTCCAAAATCAGGTACTTGTTCAGGAGATTTATGTGCAAAGGTTACAAAAGAAACAGCAATTGATGAATTATCTGACACAGCTAACAATGCGCCTGGATTTTCTTACTGTGAAGCGAGCTTTGGTTGTTCTGGATGCGGTTGTTTCGTCTGTTCTGAAGGCTGCATGTTCTACCGTACATTCGCCAAACCAGAATCGTCAAATTTATATGAGGTGTTCACATGTCCTACTTGGGTTTATAAACTACAAGTACTGGCAACATTATCAATTCAAGGGAAAACAACAGTTCATCCATTTGAACTCAAGCCAGGAATAATTTCTACATGGAATAACATTAAAATTACAGTTATTGGAGTGTCAAACCCGCCAATGCCTATTTAAGGCACACAGTTTCTTACTGATGGCAGAAGAACTGTCCCTGTGAAAGCAGCATCAAGTGGTCAATTGATTTCTGGTGTTATTGGATGCTTACAGTGCTCAAATCGGGAAAGGCAAAGAAATTCGATTGTTACTTGTCTGACAGCTGTGAATGCCAACCATTACCTTAAGTGATTGCATGTTCATGCAAATACCAGATTGGAACCCTTGTTCAATACAGAAAAAGTATTACCTCTACACACTGCTGGTATCATCATGAAAGGTGTTGGGAAAAATATAGACTAGTTCGGAATAAGCGTCTTTTACTGTACGAGAGAGGGTACAAAAAGAAAAAAATAAAATTTGAAAAAATCTTAGCTTTCTTAGTTTCTTAAGTTTAAACCTATACTTCATAAAAATTGCTACACGATGATATGTTTCACTACGTTGAAGTGCTGTAATATATCAGTTTGTGCTAAATAAATTTTTGTTTTTTAATTAAACGTCACAATAGTTTAAAATCACCACTAAAATAGTATTATCCTGAAGTGTGATTTTGAATTAGTAAAAATAAAGATGAAATTTGTGCTTTTAAACTAATTTTAAACCTACATAGTTTTTTAATGTTTTGCTTGTAAAACTATTCAAAACTTAAAAATTAATTTTAAAAAGTCCATTCCAAACTTTTAAATTAAGCATTTTTGTAATTGAAACATTAAAAAACT